>JAVYIG010007982.1:0-94723 GCA_035222895.1 Strongylocentrotus droebachiensis
GAAAAAAGGAAGGGGAAGAGAAAGAGATTAAGATTATAATATATGAAAACGATCGCCCTTGAAACACAGAAACAAGATTGGGAGAGAGAGAGATTGAGGAAAAGAAAGGGATTGAGGGAAGGAGAGAGAGAGATAAAGGAAGGGAGAGGAGTGAAAGAAAGAGTTGGAAAAAAGGGAGAGGAAGGGGAGGAGAAAGAGATGAAGATTATATTATATGAAACGATCGCTTTGAAACACAGTAACAAGATTGGGAGAGAGAGATGGAGTGAATGAAAGGGATTGAGGGAAGGAGAGATCGAGTGAAAGAAAGTGTTGGAAACAAGGGAGAGGAATGGAAGAGAAAGAGATAATAATATATGAAAACGGTTGCCCTTGAAACACAGAAAAAAGATTGGGAGAGAGAGAGAGAGATCGAGTAAAAGAAAGGGATTGAGGGAAGGACAGAGATAAAGGAAGGGAAAGGAGTGAAAGAAGGAGTTGAAAAAGGCAAAGGAAGGGGAAGAGAAAGAGATAAGATCATAATATATGAAAACGATCGCTTTGAAACACAGAAACAAGATTGGGAGAGAGAGAGAGAGGAAAAGAAAGGGATTGGAGAAGGAGTGAGAGAGAAAGGAAGGGAGAGGAGTGAAAGAAGGAGTTGAAAAAAGGGAGAGGAAGGGTAAGAGAAAAAGATTAAGATTATAATACCTGTATATATGAAAATGAACGACAGAGAGTGTGGGAGGGCGAGAAGTTAAAAAAAGGGGGTAAAGAGACGAAGATTATAAAATATATGAAAACGATCAAGAGAGGGAGAGTAGGAGGAAGAGACAGAGAGAGAAATTCATTAATTAGTCTTGTTGGTGGCGGTGACATCGAATTTGAATCATCAATATCTCAACTCAACTGCATTATCTCTGTCCCCTTTCTCAATAAGCAGAAAATCTGAGGATTCTGTCCACTGATCCCTAATGCCCAGATGCAACGTGGGTTGCAATTTTTATCGTTAACCAGTTCACTACTGAATTCTCTAATCCCATAGGCTTAATACATGGAACACACGGTTCCAGTAGGCAATGAGTTAAAGGAGTCAAGGTGGAAATGATTGTAGACATATTTCCACGAAACAGCAAGGAATATGCAGGGGTGATAGTGAGCACTAAATAAAAAAAAAAAAATTCCCCTCAACCACGCCCCCCTTGAGTAACAAAAAGAAAAGAAAAGAGGATTCGGGGGAAAAAAAGGCATCTAACAACATTTCCACCCTTTTGAGTAAGAAAAATTGGAAGAATAGAGAAAATTGGGAAATAATAGGGAAAATAAGGGAAAGATCGGGGAAATCGGGAGTAAATCGGGAAGAAAAAAGAAGAAACAAATCAGGTAAAAATAGATATTTAAACAAAATCAGGACAAAATATCGGGAAGGAAAACAAAACCGGGAAAAAATGGGAAAAAATAAAAAAATTGGGAAACCGATTTAAATCAGGTTTTCATCAGGCATGAATATGTTGGCCTAAAATCCCTATCACTCTCTTTGCGTGCGTAGTGAATCTGGCAGGAAATGAAAGTGAGAAATAAGGGCAAAGAGCCACTGGAAAGTAGGGGGTATCTATAACATAAAAAATCACACCAAAGAAATATCAGAACAAAAAATCGTGGTACATGGAATATATTTGTAGTATTTTATTTTAAGATAACATAATTCTTGTAGCATTTCCAAATTTATTTTTCTCTTAAATGCTAAAAGAAGAAAACAAATTAATTCTCTTGGCATTTCCAAAGGGATTTCAAATCATCATCCTGGGTTTAAAAAAAAAATGAAACCCAACAAACTTTAAAGCCCCGCTGCACTACTTACAGCTACTTGCGCCCTCTTTATAGCAAACAATGCATAATCGGTGCCTCTTTGTCCGGCATGATCCCCTTTTTCTTAAGTTAATTGAGAGCTGATTTGATGAGATAACCACCTCTCTGTGACCTTGCAGGGAGGTCTAATCCCCCCCCCCCGGCTGAACTGGTGCAGACGGGCTTTAAGTTGATTGCCTTGTTAGTAACAGCGAGGCAGTTAAAAATACATGTATCTTGAAATTACTCCTATTTGATTACTTAGAAAGGAAAACAATACAACCAGGGGGGTGTTTCACAAAGATTCTAAGTTGGACTTTAATATTATGGAGAGCCATTTGTAGCCTTATAATGAAATATATTCAAAAGCAAAAATTCAATTGTTTCAGATTTTTCATAAATTCCACATCAAGAATATGAAATCTCCCATGATAATAGAAAATATGAATGATTTGAACCAACATTTTATGCCTTTTAAAATAAATTTTACAAAATATTTTCAAGGATGCTAATGGCTTTCATAATTGTTGAGTCCAACTTTATAGAGATAAGTTCAATTTAGGATTTTTGTGAAACACCCCCCTGAGACGGCAGGTTCCTTGCTGGCCATTCTCCCAAGCGAGTCACCATTTTGATTAACCTGGTGAAGTCCATATATCACACCATATATAATCCTTATAGAGTTTGACCTGTGCAGTGTTTCATATGCAGTTCAACATATGTAATCCATTTGTTCCATAGTCTTTCTACAGTGGTTTAGAAGAAGTGCAGCCTAACAGATTCTTCTGTATTTATACAGTTGTCAATAGTGATATATCATCGTCACCCAGGTCAAAATTCCAGTTGATACCAGTTGAAACCAGTAAGGATTTCCAACTGGTGTCTACTGGTTTGAACTGGTCGCAACAACAGCAGACACGTTCATCACTTCAAAGCTTTCTGTTTTATCACAAAGTTGTCTATAGTAATATATTATCGTCACCCAGGTCAAAATTCCAGTTGATACCAGTTGAAACCAGTGAGGATTTCCAACTGGTATCTACTGGTTTGAACTGGTCGCAACAACAGCCGGACACGTTCATCACTTCAAAGCTTTCCTTGCCATCAAACAGTTGTCTACGGTAATACAATATCGTCACCCAGGTCGCAATTCCAGTTCATACCAGTTGAAACCACTAAGGATTTCCGACTGGTATCTCTACCAGTTTGAACTGGTCACAACAGCAGCCGACACGTTTATCTCCTCAAGGCTTTCTGTTTTCATCACACAGTTGTCTATGGTAATACATTATCGTCACCCAGGTCGAAATTCCAGTTCATATCAGTTGAAACCACTAAGGATTTCCAACTGGTATCTACCAGTTTGTACTGGTAGCAACAGCAGCCCACACGTTTATCACTTGGAAGCTTTCTTTAGCATCACACAGGTGTCTATAGTGATACATTATCGTCACCCAGGTCGAAAATCCAGTTGAAACCAGTAAGGATTTCCATCTGGTATCTACCGGTTTGAACTGGTCGCAACAACAGCCGACATGCTCATCGCTTCGAAGCTTTCTTTTTCATCATATGAAGTCTCTTCATGGCAGAGGCTGTACTTGTCTGCGGCAGCGCCTTTCCCGATGCGGAGCTGCTCGACATCGCCTTTGCCGGGGCCGATGAAGCGGAGGGCGCGTTAGGCCATTTGCCCGATTGCGACACGGACGTCGACCGTTGCACGCTCTGCGGCTTGAGGGCCTTCCCACTCATCGTTGTAGACGTGCCCGAGGTGCTGGAGCTGCGACTGGTGATGGAAGAGGGCGCTATTTTGGCTCCAGTGCTGGTTATGATACGACTGGTGCCAGAGGAGGAGGATTTGGAGGACGAGGAATGCTGTCGATTGGTCAGATTAGCGGCGTAGCTGGCGAGACCCCCAAACGGCTGCTGGGCACTGCTGGTGGATGTTGGTGAAGGCTGGATATCGGGAAAAATAAAATGATAATAAATGGTCTCATCAAGACAGGGTAGCTTTATTGATATTAATACTGCTCTTTCTGTTAGCCCTGCAATATCTTTATTACCGGAAATCCAACCTGGGCAGATTTCCTTTTGCGACAGCCACCCAAATTGAAGAAAAAATTATGGATACAGCTTAGAATGATATATCTAATAATATGATGATATATAAAACATGATAAAATAGGATAGGGTTAGGGTTATATTTTAGGTGGCTGTCGCAAAAGGAAATCTTTCCTCCAACCTCAACAGAGAACCACTTTGAGCGACACCAGACAAATAAGGCAATTAGATCCGGGTAATTAGATCCAATCAATTGATTCCAACAGAAAATTTGTCCTGATTTTAGACAAAAAGTCAATAGAAATGGTCATTTTGACCAAAAGGCGACCAAAATAAACATATTGTTTTTGATGAGGTCGATTTCAACACATTTTCTAGCATCAAGGTAAATTTTTACATAGAAAGAAACCATCTAATGTCCTTTGCTGATAATAACGATTGAATATATATAACCCTTGATTAAAAGTGACCGTAATGGTCAGAATGTCCTGAGTAGGGTCAATAATTTGTTTAATCGGTGCAATTTAAAAAAAATCCTTGTTGAGCTATTTAAACCCCCCCCCCCCCCACAAAAAATTCTCCTGGGCCAAGGTATATAACAAGCCTAGCCACACTTTTTCCCATGATGCATCACATGAAATCAAATGAACACTGGTGCCACTAGATGGCACTCTTGATTCCACCATATTGAATATTTTTAACCCATTGGCTACTGAAACCGGGTGGTCCCTGTGTTAACTCTATGGGTATAAGATAATTCAGTAGTCAACCCTGTGTTAAATCTATGGGTATAAGATAATTCAGTAGTCAACCCTGTGTTAACTCTATGGGTATAAGATAATTCAGTAGTCAACCCTGTGTTAACTCTATGGGTATAAGATAATTCAGTAGTCAACCCTGTGTTAACTCTATGGGTATAAGATAATTCAGTAGTCAACCCTGTGTTAACTCTATGGGTATAAGATAATTCAGTAGTCAACCCTGTGTTAACTCTATGGGTATAAGATAATTCAGTAGTCAACCCTGTGTTAACTCTATGGGTATAAGATAATTCAGTAGTCAACCCTGTGTTAACTCTATGGGTATAAGATAATTCAGTAGTCAACCCTGTGTTAACTCTATGGGTATAAGATAATTCAGTAGTCAACCCTGTGTTAACTCTATGGGTATAAGATAATTCAGTAGTCAACCCTGTGTTAACTCTATGGGTATAAGATAATTCAGTAGTCAACCCTGTGTTAACTCTATGGGTATAAGATAATTCAGTAGTCAACCCTGTGTTAACTCTATGGGTATAAGATAATTCAGTAGTCAACCCTGTGTTAACTCTATGGGTATAAGATAATTCAGTAGTCAACCCTGTGTTAACTCTATGGGTATAAGATAATTCAGTAGTCAACCCTGTGTTAACTCTATGGGTATAAGATAATTCAGTAGTCAACCCTGTGTTAACTCTATGGGTATAAGATAATTCAGTAGTCAACCCTGTGTTAACTCTATGGGTATAAGATAATTCAGTAGTCAACCCTGTGTTAACTCTATGGGTATAAGATAATTCAGTAGTCAACCCTGTGTTAACTCTATGGGTATAAGATAATTCAGTAGTCAACCCTGTGTTAACTCTATGGGTATAAGATAATTCAGTAGTCAACCCTGTGTTAACTCTATGGGTATAAGATAATTCAGTAGTCAACCCTGTGTTAACTCTATGGGTATAAGATAATTCAGTAGTCAACCCTGTGTTAACTCTATGGGTATAAGATAATTCAGTAGTCAACCCTGTGTTAACTCTATGGGTATAAGATAATTCAGTAGTCAACCCTGTGTTAACTCTATGGGTATAAGATAATTCAGTAGTCAACCCTGTGTTAACTCTATGGGTATAAGATAATTCAGTAGTCAACCCTGTGTTAACTCTATGGGTATAAGATAATTCAGTAGTCAACCCTGTGTTAACTCTATGGGTATAAGATAATTCAGTAGTCAACCCTGTGTTAACTCTATGGGTATAAGATAATTCAGTAGTCAACCCTGTGTTAACTCTATGGGTATAAGATAATTCAGTAGTCAACCCTGTGTTAACTCTATGGGTATAAGATAATTCAGTAGTCAACCCTGTGTTAACTCTATGGGTATAAGATAATTCAGTAGTCAACCCTGTGTTAACTCTATGGGTATAAGATAATTCAGTAGTCAACCCTGTGTTAACTCTATGGGTATAAGATAATTCAGTAGTCAACCCTGTGTTAACTCTATGGGTATAAGATAATTCAGTAGTCAACCCTGTGTTAACTCTATGGGTATAAGATAATTCAGTAGTCAACCCTGTGTTAACTCTATGGGTATAAGATAATTCAGTAGTCAACCCTGTGTTAACTCTATGGGTATAAGATAATTCAGTAGTCAACCCTGTGTTAACTCTATGGGTATAAGATAATTCAGTAGTCAACCCTGTGTTAACTCTATGGGTATAAGATAATTCAGTAGTCAACCCTGTGTTAACTCTATGGGTATAAGATAATTCAGTAGTCAACCCTGTGTTAACTCTATGGGTATAAGATAATTCAGTAGTCAACCCTGTGTTAACTCTATGGGTATAAGATAATTCAGTAGTCAACCCTGTGTTAACTCTATGGGTATAAGATAATTCAGTAGTCAACCCTGTGTTAACTCTATGGGTATAAGATAATTCAGTAGTCAACCCTGTGTTAACTCTATGGGTATAAGATAATTCAGTAGTCAACCCTGTGTTAACTCTATGGGTATAAGATAATTCAGTAGTCAACCCTGTGTTAACTCTATGGGTATAAGATAATTCAGTAGTCAACCCTGTGTTAACTCTATGGGTATAAGATAATTCAGTAGTCAACCCTGTGTTAACTCTATGGGTATAAGATAATTCAGTAGTCAACCCTGTGTTAACTCTATGGGTATAAGATAATTCAGTAGTCAACCCTGTGTTAACTCTATGGGTATAAGATAATTCAGTAGTCAACCCTGTGTTAACTCTATGGGTATAAGATAATTCAGTAGTCAACCCTGTGTTAACTCTATGGGTATAAGATAATTCAGTAGTCAACCCTGTGTTAACTCTATGGGTATAAGATAATTCAGTAGTCAACCCTGTGTTAACTCTATGGGTATAAGATAATTCAGTAGTCAACCCTGTGTTAACTCTATGGGTATAAGATAATTCAGTAGTCAACCCTGTGTTAACTCTATGGGTATAAGATAATTCAGTACCGTAATTAACGTTGTATAAACCGCCCTCATTTATTAACCGCAACCCTCTTTTTCGCCCTTTTTGTCAAGATTTTTTTTGTTTTTTGGTGTAAGATCATTACGGTAATGTAAATTAAAACAGTAGGGACCTAGGAAAGAACCTTGTGGTACACCATGTAATAGAAGAATAATTGGAGGAATTATTATTATAAACTACATATTGAGATCTATCAGAAAGATTACTTTCAAACCAAGATGACAGACAAATTTGAGTGTTGTTCTAGTTTCCGAGTGGTGAGTCAACACACCGATTACCGAGCTGGGAGACATTGCCAGGCATAGCGCCAGGTGGAGGGGCATAAATCGAAACTTTCGGCGGCAAAAAGGTGTGGTTTATACACCGTTAATTACGGTAGTCAACAGGTTAAGTAAAATCACCTTAGGATCAGCTCTCCTGAATAGGTTCATGGGAGACGTCTGATCCTGGTTTTTCTCCTGGTCTTTCGCCGTTGATGATGACGATGAGGAGGAGGATGATGAACCGGTAGTGATCACCGTCTCCGGGAGGTTAGCCGGTTTCTTTGCAACCTGCAAGATGGAGATCAAGGATAATTGAATTGTAATGTTTTGTTGGAAATATAAATGAATTGAAATTGATAATTGAATTGAATTGAGAGATATCTATTTATTTAATTTAAAATGGTTTATGGATGAGAAATCATTCACGGCCAGATAGCCGAACTGTAAATTCTTTTACAATCATAAATGTATAAATTGATACATGAACTAACAATAATACATTCATATCAGTGAAAATGCTACACTTTTTGAGAAATGACATAACCCAGTATGCAGTAGGCTTAAGGTTGTACTACATGCATCCTCGTCATAATAAACATCAGGAAAAAATTCTGAGTAAGAGGAGAAGGAGAAAGAGGAGAAGGGGAGAGCGAGAGAAGGAGAAAGCGAGAGAAGGAGAAAAAGGAAGAGAGAGCGAGAGAAGAAGGAGAAAGAGGAAGCGGAGAAGGAGAAAGAGGAGAAGGAGAGAGTGAGAGGAGAAGGAGAGAGTGAGAGGAGAAGGAGAAAGAGGAGAAGGAGAAAGAGGAAAAGAAAAAGGAGAGAGGAGAAGGAGAAAGAGGAGGAGAAAGAGGAAGAGGAAGAGGAGAAGGAGAGAGCGAGAGGAGAAAAAGGAGAAAGTGAGAGGATGAGAAGGAGAGAGTGAGAGGATGAGAAGGAGAGAGCGAGAGGAGGAGAATAACTGATAAAGGGAAAGCTAAAATGAGAGATGAAACATTGACTATCAGATTGCAAGGAAATTTGTCACAACTTACATAGAGGTGATTAAACGGCAGTGGGACTGTTCTTACCATTTTCTTCATGTTGCGTTTACACTGGGCACAGTACCAGACCAGTCTGGGATCACTGGGATCATCGGTTACAGGAGGGGTGTGGCATTTCTGCAAAATTTCACAAATATCAACAAATAAACAAATACACCAATAAATAAATAAACAAGATAGTAACTGCAATAGATTCAAGAAAAAAAAAATATATATAAAATACATAAATACAAAAATATGTATTATACAAACATACATAAAAACTAACATACATAAACACAGACATACATAAATTGAAAATAACCAGTGATTGAGAGGGTAATGAAAATGTTCATTTACCATCATTTATCATCAAATTTTGTCTCAAAGTCACTAATATTATCCCTGTAGTTATAATTATTTGTCAACATTGTCATCATATTCTTTTTTATCACCATCATCTTCAAGAAGAACATAATCATCACCATCAACATCATCATCATTATCGTCATTCGTAATCATCATCAACACCAACAACATCAGAAACATCTTCTTTGCCATCATCAACATCTTCTTTTGTTATTCTTAACGTGTAATGTTATTTTGAATGTATTTTTAACAAACTTTTTAACGTGTAAATATTTAAAAATGCAACCTGTCACTTTATTATGTCAACATGTACACATGAATAATCCAGCTTCTGCTGCTTTTCATGTAAAATGACAATTATCATGCATGTATTTTGAAATTACATAATAAACCATTATTGAATTGAATTGAATGGAATCACGAACAGAATTATCAGCATCATCACTATCATTATCATTATCTCCACCACAATCATCACCACCATCATCATCATAACCATCAACATCATCGTTCATCAGTGTTCATCGTTATTCTTCTCCCTTTCCCCTTATCACCATCAACCCAACCATTACTACCACCCACCTGTCTCCATCACTACCAGTATCATCGTCATGACTACTAACCTGATGATATAGATTATGGCATTCCTGACATTCAATCAGCGTGTTTCCAGCAGATATTTCCAAATCCTTACAGACCACACAAGCTAGACCCAACCACATCTCATCATCATCTGCCGCGGCTCCTGGCTTCTCTTCCTCCTTCCCAAACTCTGGCTCATCGTCTGAAAGAAGAAATAAATCCAAATTGAATACCGGTAGTTCATCACTGATGTCACTGATCAATTAATTTACAACAGCATGTACATGTACAGTGAAACCTGTCTATAAAAAGACCACCCAAGGGAGACAGGAAAGTGGTCTTTATAGGCAGGTGGTCTTTAAGTACAGGTTCCTTTAGAATATGTTTCAATGGGAAACCATTTTCAAGGGAAACAAAAAATGTGGTCTTTGTAGACAGGTGATCACTAAAGCAGGTTTGACTGTAGTATTACAAATGTTTTCACTTCATGCCTCCTCTTCTTCATTCCTTCTTTCTTAACTCTCTCACTATCGCTCTGACTTGTCTGCTCTTGCTCCTCTTCCTTCTCTTCTCTCCTTTTTTCCTATCTTCCTCTCAACTCCTTCAAGTATCTATTACCCAACCACTTATTTTTCTCTTTCCTCCTTATTTCTCTCCTTTAATTCCTTCCGCTGTACTAACTTGCATTCTATTTCTTCTCTTCCCGTTTCTTCCTTTTTCTTTCCTACCTTCCTCTTAACTCCTTCAAGTGTCTATTCCTGTCTTCTTTATCATCATCATCCCCCTCCACAACCTTTCTCTCCTTTCCCTCCACTGTACTAACTTGCATTCTATTTCTTCTCTTCCCTCTGTTTCTCTCTCCTTCTTTCTTACCTTCTTCCCCGCTGCTCTCACTCATCTTCTCTTCTTTCTCCTCTGTCTGTTCGTCTTCTGTTTCATCATCATCTTCCTCCTCACCCTGATCGTCATCGTCATCATCATCATCGTCATCATCGTCGTCGTCATCAATGACCGGTTTTCGTGGTTGAATTCTCGACTGACGGACCTCTGGTTCTATCTTTGGTTTCTTGGCGGCAACGCCTGAATCTCCAGTGGACAAAGCCGCTCCAAAACTGGACTGTAATAGCAATACTAAGTGATGATAATCATGGTAATCATTATTATTTCATATATCAACAAGGCTCATCATACACAGGAGCGGTGGGCGATTTGCCCCTGTGAACTTCATAATTGTAAAATAAAAAATCGCCCCATGGAATTATAAAATAAAGATTATCTTTTCTGTTATAACTTTCACACAATATTAAGCTCCAACTTTCAAACATTAAACCAATGAAATGGAACTATGGAAATAACATTAGCGTGCAGGATTTCTCGCTCAAATTTTTCGGTGTCTAGAGGCTGCCATATTGTAAACAAATGAACGCTTTTTTGCCGCAAGATTGCGCTATATCTCCCAGTATTACAGATGCAAACAACGGGAGCTTGCAGTGCAATGCGGCCGTCAGCAGTGGCTATACTAGCTGCGCTGGTAGTATACTGGTGTGCACGCTGCTGCCCCATATCTGCTGGAGCTAGATAGAGGTGATCCCGGAGAAGTTTTTTCGTTGTGAAAATCATGAATCTTCTGAAATCTGGTGATTCTAAAAACCAGCAAATAATGAACCTCGACCAGTTAATCAACCGAAAGCTAAGTTTAGTAAAAGAAAACCAGTTGGCGAGGAGGCGACCGTTAGCTGCACGTTATTTGTAAAGTTGTAAGAGGGAAATAATGCAGATAATGATGAAATAGCAAAGAATTAAGGAGTATCATAGTTACCACCAATTCAATGGAAATTTGTATTAAAAAAAGAGCACCTTTTTTTGGAAGAGCCCCCATGGACAAATTTTTTATTTGAGCCCTGTATATCAACCATACATGTAGCTATTTAAAGCCCTACTGCACTACTTATAGCTATTGTACATGTACTTGCCCCCTCTATACAGCCAACAATGCCTAAGCGGTGCCTGTTCGTCCCCCAGGATCCCTCTTTTCTTATGTTAATTGAGAACTGATTTGATGAGATAACCACCTGCCATTGACCTTGCAGGGAGGTCTAATCCCTCCATGTCAAACTAGTGCAGATGGGCTTTAAAACTAATAATGGTTTGAATATGACATCAGTTGTGGGTTGTCAATATCAGTGACGGGATATTATCTTTATCACAATCCTCATCACCACCGTCATCACCATCACCCTCACCATCATCACCACATTTTATTAGTATCATCACCACATTTTATTAGTATCATCACCTTCATCATCATCATCATCATCATCACCACCACCACCATCATCATCATCATCATCACCACCACCATCACCCTCACCATCATCACCACATTTATTAGTATCATCACCTTAATCATCATCATCATCACCACCACCACCACCACCACCACCACCACCACCATCATCATCATCATCATCATCACCACCACCACCACCACCACCACCACCACTACCACCACCACCACCACCACCACCACCACCACCACCACTACCACCACCACCATCACCACCATTATTATTACCTTCTCCGCAGGTCTCTTGACGGTAGTCTTCTTGGCTGGTACCTCAGTTCTTGATGCAGGCACAGATGGAGACGCAGGCTTACTGCTCAGCTACATGAACATATAAAAATAAAAATAAATTAAATCTCTACAAATTATCTCCGGCCACATTCTCAAAATCCTTGCAAGTCTACGTTTGTGAATGTCTCATTCAAATGCATGAATGTCAATTTTATAAATTTGAATTTTGTTGGGACATTTAAGAGTTAAGACTTACAAACATTTTCATGAAATTGGCCCCAGAATTAAAATGCTCAAAAGTCTTCATCTTCAAGTTCATGTAAAAGTTAAATACCTATGTTGTATGTAAAATATGACAGCATTACAGCAAAGTTCTACAGGGTACGTACAGTACATACAAATCAGCCGATTACAGATGAAATCTCAAGCCAATGGAGTACCGGTAACCCAGGGGCCCGTTTCATAAAACTTGTTATTTATATTGAACACATGCTAAATTTCTATGACAAATTTGCTCTCAGCCAATCAGATGCCATGATTTCAGTAGCTTATAACAGTAGCTTGTAACTTGTTATTGATATTTGATGAAACAGGGCCCAGATCTTGCAATAATTGCTACAATCAGTTACGTTCTGGGGGACAGGGTGGGAGGGGGGGGGGGGGGGAGGGGGGGTGTCGCAATGAGCACAGTACATCATCAAAGCAAATCACTTTCTGAAAAGCACCCTAAACAAGGACCAAAGTCTAGGGTAGTTTTGATACCCTACACAGAGGAACCATCTAACGTACATCTCCCTTTTTTGTGTGTGTACAGTGTACACGGATGATGCACAGACACACGCCCCTCGGGGTCAATCTAGCAAAGCATAGAGAGTCAATGCTAATGCGTATTGACCTCTAGCTCTGCATACTTGCTGTGAGACACGTATTATTAGACCTATACACACCACACAATATTGCATAGACTGCACACAATCATGCCGATGCGGCTGTAAGCAAAGTTTGACAGTAGACTTACAATTTGAATTTTTAAATTATTCTTTTTAACTTCAGTAAGTTGAAAAAAATGTATTTTACTGCTATTTAGGTGTCATCAATTGTCACTAAAGTACCGATTTTGAGTGAAATCAGTTGAGTTTTGAACAGTGGTGTTTGACATGTTGAGAATCAAAAGCACAGCTTTTACTACACAGCAAAGATAGTGATGCTCCAATGTGTGCTCGACCATGTACATGGACGATGCACAGGCCTTGATTAGACACACGCCCTCTGGAGGTCACATTACCTTTCCGGTGGTCTTGCCAAGGACATCATCCAGCATCTGTTTCAGCAGGTCCGTTGAGTCTTTACTCTTAGACCGCAGTAAGGCCAGGGCCTTCATGAACAGCGGGTCGAGTTCTATACTCGCCATTCCCTTCGGATCTAACCAGAGACTGGCAGAGAGTGAAAGAGAAATAAACTAAATTATACATTCCAGTGAAAAAAATACACGGGGGCTCGGGGCAGATTATTCCCCGAAATGCCCAAAAGAGCCCCCGAAAGTCATAAAAGAGCCCCCCAAAATTTGCATAGAGTTCAATGCAAAAGAAATTAAAGAGTGTTATTTTCATGCAAGCAAGCAAGCAAGCAAGCTTGAAAAGTAGCCCCCAAAATTTTTAAAGTATTTTTTACCTGATTTATTCCCTTATGCAGGTGTCAATTGTATGACCCACCCTATGGACCCCGGGGAAGGTGCGTCATGGTTGGGTCATTTACCATCAAGGTGTGACTCAGGGTACCGTCATTTTACTCCTATGGTCAGTCACAATATTGACGGTGGGGTGTGTCGATGTCAGTCACTTTACATAGGTGCGTCACTGAATAAAGTACAGTGTATTCACGGCCGCTAGCGAAGCCCGCGAGCTCGCTAGCGCGGGTGTACTTCGTGAAGTCTAGTCTAACCAAAATGCCGAGTCGGCAAACTTTGCCCCAAATATTTTGGTATTTATATTTGTTAGAATCTCGTAAGCGATTCATTATTTTGGCATTTTACTTTCAAAAAGAAAATGTCAACTTGCTCAAAGCGGGATTTTAATACAAACATGTATTGCTGAAAATCAATGTGTTCTTGCAAGCAATTGCCAAATTAAAGAGCGAAATTAATGCGCTGGTCACCGTAACACGAACAATGCAAGTACTATTACTTACGATCATACTTATAATACGATCTTCAAATTGATTTGTATTTGGCACTTAAATTTGTACTACTAACTTTCAGCTCAGCACTCGACAAGCTACAGACAATTTTTTCGCATAGGAAAGCACATGTATCGCAGATCGCCATGCGGTTGGTTTTCTGTGGGTTCAATACGTAGTGATCGGACTGAAGTAAGCGGCGTTTTAAATGCGCTTTTACGTTCGCAGCATCTTACGTGCCTTGAAATGTGTATGTAAAAGCCAGACATTGCGCAGTGCAGCGAAACAAACTCATCCATGTGATGAGTGTGAGATCCAAGTGATGTACCGCTGTGCATCACCATCGCGCGCATTAAAAAGACTTGAAGAAATATGAAACAAATCTGACCGTACGTATTCTGTATTTTACTTTGATTTTGATAATAGATCTAGAGCGTATTAATGATAGATTTCAGAAAAGGGAATATTATATAAAAACAAGGGCATTTTATGGCAAAGCCCTGCACCACCATCCCAGTAGATCTATCGTAGATGTCTACTAGAAAACAGAAAACATTGTGCCGTGCACGGTGCAGGTGGGGGAACGGTATTGCAACAACAAACGAGTGCTCGTGCCTGGAAATGAGATTAGACCCCGATCGCAAATCAGGAAAAACACGTTCTGTATCATTTCGACCATGTCGAATGTGCGTCAAAATGACAGTCAAAATCAACAACTGGTGCGTCATAATTTTGACCGAGGTACCGTCATTGGTAGCCTGAAGTTCGTCAGTTTTGCCGCATATGTGCATCATGGTATAGTAAAATCTGACGCACATTAGACAAGTGACGCACCATCCCCGGGGTTCATGGGGTGGGTCATACAATTGACAGGTGCATTACCATGTCTTGTAATTTTTTAAGTATGTGAACAATTAATTTGTCTCAATTTATGTTTCCTGAGAATGTGAAGTAGTAAAGCTTACATCTAAAAGTATTCAACAAAAGCCCTAGATCTAATTCAACCAATCCATCTTCTTTCTTGAGTTACGAAAAAAACAAAAAGCATCAAATTTACAAGGGGTAGGCCTATTTAGTTTGTTTTAAAGTGTAAATGCTAAATTACAAGGAGAAGAGAGTGAAAGAGAAATAATTATCTCTGGTCAAACTAAAAAAAAGACGGAAAGAAATAAGATTAAAGAAGAGTGGGCTTCTGATCATGAATTACCCGATCTCATGTGATGCCATGTCAAGACCAATCGGCAAGCAACGGCAAGTAGATCTAGACTATGTCATGTGTTGTGATATTTTGAGCATGACCAGAGTTGGTGGAAATGGTGGATGTGAAATAGTTTATCCACTTCCTGACATCTCCGTAGCTAGCCTAGGTGGCCGAAAAAGAGTGCAGTTGGTTCCATCAAATTCACGCCCCCTGCCCTGCATATTCAGTTTTCTTTCATCTTTGCCTTATTTTAGTTTCAGTTTTACCCTTTGGCTTTGCTCCTAATCCTCTGTTATAACTCTAACGCATGGCATAGATCTAGGCATAACGCGCCAGTCCGAGATTGCCCGCCCGGCCGTATTGGCATTGCATTGGCTAGCGAGCTAGCTAGCGATCGCCTTGCGGCGGGGGTGTTTCCATTTACTGTACCACTTCTTTCTGACCTACCTGACACACTTAATCTGACACACTTTTTTCCTATTCATTTTCTACACAGAGGCATTCTCAAGAGCCATGATCTGTGATTGGCTTTTTTGCTAGTAAATATTCATGATTATGCAAATTATTAAGATCGCGCGCACAGTTCATATCCTTTGTTTTGGTCTTGCGAAAAATACGATCAACTTTCCAAAAAGTTCCTGAAAATGACACTTTGAGCGAGAAAATTTTATAATGAGTCAGCTTTGTTATTTCTGAGGTATGCATGTTGATTTGGTAATATTGAAATGTTATGAAACAGACGTAGAAATTTGTTCTCAGGACCATGTTTTGAGGGGGTAACGGGGTTGATTTTTCCCCCAATAAAGGTGATTGCAGCCATTATATTCCTGCACGACTGCTAGCCACGGATGTGGGGACGCAGGCGCTCCGCGCCCCACTGGTCAGCTGATCGACTTGCTGGGGCCTAATCATGCAAAATGTGTCTGCATAGGACTTGTTTGTAGCATCAGAATTAGAAGTTCAGCCGTAGGTCTAGGCCTACATTAGTAGAAGTTGTACAGTGTTTCTGCACATGGTAATGTAGGCCTAGACCTACGGCTGAACTTCTAATTCTGATGCTACAAACAAGTCCTATGCAGACACATTTTGCATGATTAGGCCCCAGCAAGTCGATCAGCTGACCAGCGGGGCGCGGATCGGCTGCGGCCCCACAGCCGTGGCTAGCAGTCGTGCAGGAATATAATGGCTGCAATCACCTTTATTGGGGGAAAAATCAACCCGTTACCCCCTCAAAACATGGTCCTGAGAACAAATATAGGTCTACGTCCGTTTCATAACATTTCAATATTACCAAATCAACATGCATACCTCAGAAATTACAAAGCTGACTCATTATAACATTTTCCGCTCAAAGTGTCATTTTTAGGAATTTTTTGAAAAGTTGATCGTTTTTTTCGCAAGACCAAAACAAAGGATAGATCTATGAACTGTGCGATCTTAATAATTTGCATAATCATGAATAGGCCTAGATCTATTTACTAGCAAAAAAGCCAATCACAGATCATGGCTCTTGAAAATGCCTCTGTGTAGAAAATGAATGGGAAAAAAGTGTGTCAGGTAGGTCAGAAAGAAGTGGTACAGTAAATGGAAACACCCTTGCGGCGGTGCAGTAGCACTATCAATCGAACTATACGTAGTGTAGTACGTGTACGGTACACAATTTTAAACTAACGGGACTGTACATCAAATAAAGGATAAAAACAACCGGGTGTAGATCTAGAATCTAGAGGTCTACAGTGAATCCTCTCGTAGAAACTTAAGGGTAAAATACATGGTTTATTCTGAAAATTAGCAAATATGTCATACGTACCGAGAAAAGATGCTAAACAATATATAACCAGCTTTTATTCCCAAGAAAAAGAGAAACTTAAACTTTATCTGCGGATGAATCTAGACGACACTTTGGTACTTTGCGTGCAGAAATAAAGGGGCTTCAAATAGGCAAATAATAAACGAAAGTATATCAAAGATCCTTGGTTTTCCATTTCAAAATCTGTTGTAACTTGTAGTCTTGGTACCTCTTTTAATTCGATTTGTGTTTTTCTTCAAAATTCGTTTTGAAACTTTCTATATCAGAAAATCATGTGATTGTTTTCTGCTCGGGACTTGGGAGGGTTGAAGTGAAAGAGAAAGAAGAGAGGAATATATAGTAGGGGGTGGGGGAAGCTAGATCGAGAGAAAGAGAGAGCTAGAGAGAGAGATCGAGAGATAGGGGTTAGAGAGATAAACCTATAAAGCCTCAAATATGTCTGTATAATTCGTAATCCCAAAAGGGCGAACACACATACATTCTCTCACTTCCTCTCTCTCTCTGTCTCTCTCTCTCTCTCTCTCACCATGTTTTCCAACCTCCTCCCCCTCACACACGAACACATCAACAAGCAAACCAACACGGTCTCTCATTTCCTTATTAATGGATGTACAAAGATGGAAACTCATTATAGCGAGGTCATTAGGAGTTGGGACCAAGGACCTTGTTATAACAGGAATCTTGTTATGTTGGGGTAAACAAAAACTAAGAATATAAGGAGCTGGGACCAGCAAAATCACTTTGTTATTATTGTTATATCAGAGCTTGTTATATCAGGAATCTTGTTATATCGGCGTAAAAAAAACATAAGAATATAAAGAGCTGGGACCAGCAAAATCACCTTGTTATATCAGATACCTTGTTATATCAGAGCTCTTCATACGGAGGTTCCACTGTACTTTCTTTATCAAGTTGTTAAATCCCTTACTTCTTCTCTGCTCTGTTCACTATAATGGCAACAATAATATTTTTAATTTACTACTCATTGTTAATGATAAAATATTGAACTGTAATGTATCTAAAGCGTCATCTATGTGTAATATATATATTTCTCCAAAAAAATTGAAAATACAGTATTGCCAATTTTTATAGTGAATAACAATTTTTTGAACTTCTAAAAACATATTGGCAATTTAAATTCCAGGCATCAAATTCAATTAGATCTGCAAAACATAGGGATGCAGTGTGCAGAATATTTTCTGTTTCATCTGGGCCCTGTTTCATGAAACTTGATATCAATAACAAGTTACAAGCCATTGTTATAAGCTACTGAAATCATGGCTTGTGATTGGCCGAGAGCAAATTTGTCATAGAAATTTATCATTTGTCATAGATAAAAAGTTTTATGAAACGGGCCCCTGATCTATTTGTAGGGCTCTGAATCAAAAGGTATTTAATTAGCCAAACCTCAAAATGTGGAATGATACTGTTTATATATGCTACTGGTTTCATTGCACCAGAAGCCCAGTTTTCCTCATTATCTTTAACAGAGTCTCTATGAATTATTATGACTTTGTTTCACCAATCTAGTTTCACCTTGTTTTCTTGGGATTGTAACATATATCTTGTTCTGCTTTACTGACAAAATTCTACCATATTTTGTTATATTCTAAATGAAATTCTTTGAGTGGAATTGAACATTGTGTAATGTTATGATGATTGCCTCATCAAGCGATTCTTTTGAGTAGAAATGTTAACATCTTTGCAGCTCCCGATTATATTTGACCTTTTATCCAATGACGGAGAGACATGAATAAATTATTTAAAGGCAGAGCAGAATTCAATCTGCACCATTAAAGGCAAGCTTTACTACTTCAGCCAGAAGGGATTAGACCACCCAGCGAGACAGGTGGCTATCTCATTAACTCAGCTCTCATTTAACACAAGAAAAAGAGGATCATGGGGGGACCAACAGGCACCGATTGGGGAAGTTTTCTACATAGAGGGAGCAAGTAGCTACAAGTAGGACAGTGTGCCTTTAAATAAATGTCAAGATTATAGAGGTTACAATCTTTTTCATTAGCAGACCTAAGTTAAGTATACACATATTTTTTCTCTAGTACTGTATTATAATCTGGATTTATATTGCGCCTAACACAAAAATACAGTCACCGAGCACATTACAAATACTATTATCCCCATTATCAGATTCATTCATGCACAATGAGCACCATCTCCACTCCCCAGGGAGTATTCCTACCATAGGTCACCGTGAGCTAGGCATATGGCAATTACTAACACAGAGGCCCGAATTCACAAAGGAGGCTCGTCGACAAACCAAGGTTTATGTGTGTCATATGACGCGTTTTGACACGTTTTTACATACCAGGTTTGTAAAAAAACGCATCAGAAATCGTCATATGACGCACATAACCCTAGGTTTGTCGACAAACCTCCTTTGTGAATTCGGGCCAAAGGCTTTCACCATCCTACCAGGTCCCCATTTCTATCTTGGGTATGGAGTGGCAAATGTAGATTAATGCCTTGCCAAAAGGACATTACTGTATTATGTAGACATGGAGATGTATCCTTTTCCTACATCCTTTTCTCACTTCCCCTCCCCCTATCCTCCCTCTTCAAAAGCTAATTCTGCAAAGAGTGCAATATCAAAAACACATACAAACATTTGTATGAAAACATGTACACAAAACTCCACACCACATCAAACTTTTATAATAAGAATGATAATTGAAATTGAAATTGGATTGAAATTAAGCATTTATTATTATTTTTTTTTTTTAAGGTGGACGTTTACAAACCAATTTACAAAGAGGATATCATGGTAATGGTTACATTTAGTCATAACAGCTTTAATTGGGTAGATTACACAAAATCAGTTTTGTATGACAAGGATTCCTACAGAGCGAGAGAATGGAAGAGGACCAAAAGGTAGGCAGGTATAATAAAGGTAAAATAATAATAATAATAATATAATAACAATAATGATTAAAAAAAAATTATATTGTTATTATTGGATATTTTCATAGCGCACCAATCCATTCCACCATGCAAGGTGCTCACAGCATTCAAGGAATTCCTTCCTACCGGTACACATTTAAGAACTGGGTGGAGAGTGGCAAATGTAGATTAATCATTAATGTCTGGCTCAAGGACTATAGTGCCGTTGAAGAACTCCAACTCCTGACCATTTGATCCCCAGTCTGCAGATGTATCCACGACAATTGAATGACATTTCTCCCGGAAGTTTGATTACATGCTTGTATTGAAACTTTTAAAGTCACTGCTCTGAGAGTGGAAACATTTTATATTGCTTGGTAACAAAAGATATATCTTATCATCTACATGTATCATAAGATGATTCCTTCCTTGAATCTTTCCTTTTAACATTCTTTCTATCGGTTCTTTTCTTCTTACTGTGATGCTTGTAGTAACCATCATCACTGTCATTTTCTACTTCTTCTTTTTAACTTCTGCTCTTCTGTCTATCATAATCGCTTCTCTCAATAAAAGGATATATCTTAACATCATCTATCATAGGATGACTCCTTTCTTGAATCTTTCATTCTAACATTCTTTCTATCGCTTCTTTCCTTCCTGCTGTGATGCTTGTAGTAACCATCATCACTGTCATTTTCTACTTCCTCTTCTGCCTATCATAATCGCTTCTCTCAATCAGTGAGTCATTATGATCAGTTCTTCGGTGCCTTTTCTCATTTACATCACTTTCTTCACTGCTACTTCTTCTCCGCTTATCGCTGTCTCTTCTCTTCTTCTTCCTTGAATCTTCCATTCCTTTATCTTTCCTTCTATCTGAACTTTCTTTCCCTGCCTTGGAATGACGATATTCATCCCTGCTGCTTCTCTCCTTCTGTCTATCAAAGGGCCTTTCCTTCTCACTATTCCTCCTTCCGATTACATTAGTCCTACTCTCATGTTTCCTATCCTCTCTGCTTTTATGATTGGGGGTTTCCTCATCACTGCTTTCATGTTGATGTCTCCTCTTCTCTCTATCACTTTCCCTTTTCTCCTTTGAAGAATCTTTCTTTCTATCCTCTCTGCTTTTATGATTGGGGGTTTCCTCATCACTGCTTCTATGTTGATGTCTCCTCTTCTCTCTATTGCTTTCCCTTTTCACCTTTGAAGAATCTTTCATTCTATCCTCTCTGCTTCTATGATGTGGAGTATCATCATCACTGCTTCCATGTTGATGTCTCCTCTTCTCTCTATCACTTTCCCTTTTCTCCTTTGAAGAATCTTTCATTCTTCTATCCTTGTTTTCTTCCCTCTCTACTTTGCTTCTTGAATGCTTCTTGCTTTTCTTAGAGTGCTCATAGCTATCATCACTATCACTGTCTGATGATGGGGTATCCCTTCTCTCCCTCTTCTTTTTCTTCCTATCCTTCTTTCTCTTTCGCTTCCTACGTTCCTCTGCACTGCTTTCCTCATCCATGCTTTCACTTGCTGAAGATGAGAACTTCTTCTTATGTTTCTTCTTTTTCGCTTTCTCCTCCCTTCCTCGTCGACCCCTCTGGTCTTCGGAATCAGAATCGTCAGTAGAGGAAACTCTTTTGATTTTCTGTCGAGAAAAGAACAAATAACAGATTTGTTTAATCTGCTATACGGCCTTCCTTGAACCAGAAAAGCATCAACCCCCCCCCCCCCCCCAACAAAATGCCCTTGTTGCAATTATTGGAACTAAGGAAGTGAAACCTTGTTACATCATTGCTTTGAGAAAAAAAAATACAAAGAAATAAAACCAGCTTAATTGCCTGATCATGAATGTTTGTTAAAAATTGTTTATTAATAATAATAATAATACATAACATTTATTAGGCGCTTAATACTGATGTTTCTGAGCGCACAGTGTTCTGATTAAGAGAAGACTATAACCCGTAGAATTAAATTAGAAGAAAAAGCAAAAATACAAAAGTAACATAGATAAGGTAAGAAAAACAGTGGCAATCAACTAAATAAAGACAAATATGGTGCGCACCTCCATTGACCGACGCACAACTGCAATTTACAATTTGAAAAGATAGGTTTTGAGTAGAGATTTGAATTGAGATACAGAGGGGGCGCAGTGAATAAAGGCGGGCAGTTTGTTCCAGAGAGCGGGGGCAATAACTGAAAAGGCGCGGTCACCATACTGGGTGTTAGTGCGGGGTCCAGGTGTTAACAGTAATGTGGAAGATGAACGAAGTGTTCGTGACGACGTACGGGAACGTAAGGATATGAGATCGGAAAGGTAAGAGGGGGCTAAGCCATTGATAGCTTTGTAGCACAGGAGAAGAATTTTGAAGGATATGCGGTGGTGAATTTTAAGCCAATGTAGTGAGTTCAATATTGGAGTTATGTGCTCTGATTTACGCGAGAGAGTCACAAGCCGAGCAGCGCTATTCTGTACCCTTTGAAGTGGGACTAGATGTGAGGGAGGCCAGAAAGAGAAGAATTACAGTAATCGATATGGGTCGAGACAAAAGCATGGACTATCATAATATTATCATAATATTCTACTAAATATATAATATCGTTTTGGCCGAGGCCCATATTTTGTTTTGGGAAGATTTAGTTTTTTTGTAAGATCTTCTTGATTCTTGATGAATAGCGAGAAAATCCTAATGCCAAATCCCTGAAAAAATTTAACTTCTTATTCAGTGATCGTTGTCCCGGTTGAAATCAAGTCTTAAGTTATGAAATTGTTAATAATAAACTCTTTATGTTGTATAGCTCCCTCTCAAGGACAATATACAGAGCTGCCAACCTCCAGAACAAAAAATCAGTAACCGTAAGGCTCAAAATCAGTAATTTGGGGAATAAATCAGTAATTTCCTATGCGGCGCCATGAATCTTAAAAAATGGCAAGTGGACGCATGCCCGCATGATTATCTGAAATTTGTTGTGATTTTACTCCTACAAAGTTGCTAAATATTGATTTTCAGTTCATCACAACACATAAGTTTTCAATGAAAAATTGGCTTCTATTAAGAAAATACTTGATAATTTTCCATCTTTCTCATGCAGCGAGTGCTGGATGGCCACCATACTGTACAGCACTTGCTACGATAGATCCCTATGCGCAAAAAAAAAAAAAAAAAAAAAATCCGTAATTTTTAGACAACATTCCGTACTGCCGTAATGGTCGTTAATTTCCGTACCAATTACGGGAAATCCGTACTAGTTGGCAGCTCTGAATATATTAATTTAGCTATAAAACGTTTCTTGACTAAAATCAACCAATTGGCTATTCCCATTTGGAAATTATGTCACAACTGCATATTCTGAGATTTTCATTGTCGCAGCTACCATAGTACAGCCGTAGGCACTATTTGAAATTTATCAAAATTTACCGGAGCACTGGTAAATTTTTTTATAAAATGGCTCTAGTATTTTAAGCATCGTGATTGGTCAATACGCGTCACATGACATGTACAAATTTTTGATGCAAGCACGATTTTGCAGAAAAAAGTGCAAAAAAAGTTATAATACACGTGACCATGGAGATCCAGTGCGCGCGCGTACGTGTAGTACGCGCTCCCTCGAGTGCATTGCAATTATTGTAGGCTACGCGTAGCTAATATTGTACGCTCCACCATGATCCCCAGCGCAACGTACGCGTAGCTTAGCTCTAGCTAGCTAGCTAGAGAGCGGTTATTATTAAAAAGCAAATTTTTATTTTACTTTTGCCTTGGATTTAGGCCTGTTTTGACTTTTGGATTTTATAATAAAGCCAGGAATTTCAGCTGTCTGATGTAGACTCGTCTCTAGACCCACTGTATGGATTTTATTTTTAATCAAGGCAATGAATCCCATTGACTTTTTGGTAAGCGCAAGGTCTTAGTCTAGAACCAACATAACTCTAGATCTAGATCGAACTCTCGTAGACTCTAACTTAAGATCTAAAGTTTCGTTTGTTGCTATTTGTGTCGCTATTTTATAAAACAAATAACGCACTTGACCCTGTTGTGCGAAACGTAAATGCAGTGTACGCTCGGTTTCTTCAGATGGTGCGCACTGTAAACTCGCCGCAAGCGGCTTGTTCACAGAGCGGCACCAATCAAAAGAAACCTTGCGTGTACTGCATTCACCGCACTCTGGGACGTGCGTTATTTGTATAATATTCAATTTTTCTAGAAAGCAGAAGTGTTTTAGGGGCTAAATTTTTTAGTGCTTATAATACATCCACAGGGGTATCCAAATATATCAAAATTGTAATGAATCACTATCCACCCAACTTTTAACATTTCCCAAAACTTTGTATTACCTTTAAGGGATTGGGTATCTTTGTCTCAGATTCTAAAAAAATCCTGGATTTAGCTCATGCTGCAATCATCATTATAAACATTTAGGTCAGTCAGGAATCCCATGATGTTATAAGCCGATCACCCATCTGATTATCAAGATACTTATGATTGGAATTCCAAATTTTGAAGAACAAAATTTCCAACGTTTTTGATAACACTACAGTCTATTGGGGAAAATGAGTATGGAAAACCAGTCACTCAAAGATTTTTACATCTTTGAGACACTTCATGATCATTTTGAAGTGCAATTTTGTTAGGGTTTCAATATAACACCATATCACAGACGCTGATAACATGTAGGGCCATGCATTTGAGATTTGGCATTGTGGCATTAACTAACAAATACCTTGAATTACCTTTTTCTTTTTCTTGTGTTTGAGACCCTTTTCCTTGGACTGAGTCATATCTTGCTTGTGTGACAGCATGCTAACATCAATGTCCGGTATAAGGTCGTACGTCTTCTCGCCAGGGGTGTAGAAACAATCTTTGGAAAGGTGACCTGCAATAAGAAGATGTTCAATCACAGCAGGGGTTCATTTCACAAACTTTGTCATGAGTGATGAATGACAGTTTTTTGTTATAAGCTACTGAAATCCTTGCTTCTGATTGGTTATCAGCAGATTTGTCACTGATTTTTGTCATTAGTCATTGGAAAAAGGCTTTGTGAAACAGGGCCCAGAGGTTCATCTGGGGGGCGTTTCACAAAACTTGTCATGAGTGATGAATGATAGTTTTTGTTATAAGCTAGTGAAATCCTTGCTTCTGATTGGTTATCAATTACTGATAAAATTTCCTTTTCCATGTCAACTAAAAATGTATCCAATTTAGGTAAAGCCTCGGTCACAAATGCCATTACGAACTGCTACGTACACTGTACGCCATACAAACGATTTTCAGACAATGGAAATTTGGGAAAACAATGGAAAAACAGAGATTCGTACGAAAATATCGTATAAACCTTTGTGACCGAGCATTAGTTTTTGCCAGAGTGTCTGCAGGCAATTTTCAGTCATAGATTTATAAATAAAAATTTGGGCTTATCTTTCTTTAATCTACAGTCAACCCAGAAACCTTTGACGTTATCTACATCTCTTCCCAAGTATCAAGTTTCTTGAAACCGTCATAATTCTAAGTTCGTATACATCCCATAGAAAAGTGTGTTAATTCTATCGCATACATTTCAATGGAATGGGATGTCCAAGAAGTCGGACACGACAGTCTAGAGAAACCGGCCCCCATTATTCTATTCTAAGGGACCGTAAAATAGGCCATTTTCGTAATGTAACCAAATTTAATGCCTAAGTCTTTGTAAAGTGCCTCAATACAAATTATTTCATTCACTAGATAAGAATAATAGTATTTTAATAGACAGAATCCGAACTGCATACATTAGTTGTTGCCAGGTTGGACAAACATTATGGCTTGACCTATCGAGCAACACTTGATATATATGCAGTTGCATTCTGACTTTTGAAATACTATTATTCCTATCAGGTGAATGAAATAATTTGTATTGAGGCACTTCACAAACACTTATGCATTAAATTTGGTTACATTACGCAAATGGCCTATTGGGGACAGTAAGAACACCCACTACTTGCTTACCGACTGTACCGCATTTCCTGCAAGTGGTATTGAGAACAGCTCCAAGTTCTATCTTTGGTTTGGGAACGTAGCTTCCTTTCTTTCTCCTCTGTTCCTCTTGTCTGGTATAAAAAGAAGATAAAATAATAGAATTCAATTGAAACACAGTTATCTCTGCATAAAACAAATCTGTTGAGAACAGATACAGGTTCTATCTTTTGATATGTGATATCCCTTCTTTCCTTATTTATTTATTTATTTATCCTGTCTGGTAAAAAAAAGAGAAGACAATACAATTCAATCATTCTCTGCATAAGTTGAATCTGTTGGAATCCCCACTCCTGTTGACTTAAGAAGTGTAAATAATACATGTTTTGCTTCATAGTTTGGTCCAAAAAATGGATTTGACTAAGAAAATTAAACTTGTGCGACTATGAACTATAGTCATAGTTAACTTTATAACATATTGTAATTGAATTAACAGAACTTAATGCAGCTACAAGTTCTTTCTCTTTCAAACATGTGCATTAAATAAATGGCAACTGCCTGTGACAAAGTTCCAGTGCATATTCACTTTTATAGCTCCGTGTTACATGTATATAGAAATATGAAGCGTATTACATTTTACGTGATCTTTAACAAAAGAGTTTTTGAAAAATGCTGTGGTTTTCGAATTTTCGTGTCATCTCTGAACAAGGCTTTAGAATGGTTGCTTCTCTGGAACTCTAGTACCTTATGATAAAAACTGGATTTATAAAGTACCTTTCCCAAAGGATACAAGGATGCTGTCCCTTAGTCTAAGAACAAATTAAAAATTGTAGAGGTATGTTTTCCAATGCTTTTTTGGAAGAAGTTGAAGTGAAGTACTGTTTCTCAGAAATGCAGGGAGTTTGTATCACAAACGTGGGGCGACTGACTGAAAGGATTTGAAACCAGCCTGTTTTCTGAGAGCTATGTACATGTACATCGTAGTGCATGTGCTGTTCTCTGTTGCTGACAGAGAGAGGAGATTTTTGAAGGAAATGTGGTTGACAAAGGTTAGAAAGCTTGAAAAAGTATCCCATATTGAAGGCATTCCTAAAGGAAGGGTTAGGTGAAGATCTTGTTAGACCAGGGGTTGTCGGGACATACAGTCACAGGATGCAGTGTGAAGAACTGGACATATATCTAGGACCAAAGACTGTAGAGGTGGTAGGCCTACTTACTTTGTCTGGACCATGTTTGGATCCAAGTCCTGTCCGTTATCCTGGTTGACAACCTTCATGGACAATGAGATCTTCAACTCTTCATCCTCCTAAAAACAAAACAAAAGTGTAATAATAAACCTTTAATGAATGGCAGTCTGTTCTATTGAAAAAAGCAGAAACACAGACATCAACAAAGAATATGGAAAATCATATCACATCAATTGAAAATTGGGTGTCCTGGGGGGCATTTCACAAAACTTGTTATCAGTGACAAATGACAGTTTTTGTTATGAGCTACTGAAATCCTTGCTTCTGGTTGGTCAACAGCAGATTTGCCACTGATTTTTGTTATTTGTCATTGAACAAAGGCTTTGTGAAACGCCCCCCAGGAGAATGATGAGAATGACATGGACATATATGAAAAATAACAGAGAAATCCTGCGTATGGCAGGGATTAAACAAAATATCATGAGAAGAATGGTTAAAGAAAGAAATGCAAATACTTTGGCCGCATTAAAAGACATCAGAGTCTCTTGAAAGATTTAATGGAAGGACAAATAGAAGTAACCAGACTAAGAGGGAAACCAAGGACTAATAATAACAGGGAGGGGCACATTAAGACCTGGGGGGTGTTTCACAAAGATCCTAAGTTGAACTTGACTCTAAGTTGGACTTAAATATTATGGAGAGCCATTTGTAGCCTTAAAATAAAATATACTCAAACGTGAAAATTAAAGTATGTTAGACTTTTTATAAATTCCACGTCAAGGACATGAAATCTCCTTAATAGAAAATATGATTCAGAGATTCAGATTCAGGTTAATTTTATTGGTCCATATGGAAATTCAGTCGTTGGCAGTACATAAAGCACATGAACAATATCAAACAGAAAAAATAACATTCACAAATAGATAATACACAGTAGCAAATGTACAATGACATATATATATATTCATATGGAAACACGGATATAAATCGTTTTTACATAGTGGAATAATATAAGAAAATAGATGGACTCACAACACTATTTGAATCAACATTTTATGCCTTTTAAAATAACTTTTACAAAATATTTTTCATAGATGCCAACGGCTTTCCATAATGATAAAGTCCAACTTAGATATAAGTTCAACTTAGGATCTTTGTGACACCCCCCCCCCCCTGGAGTGGAAAGATCAATGAACTCACCCCCAGAGATATAACCTTTGACCAGACGACATCACCAACAGAGAGAACCTCGGAGACGTCCTCCACGCGCTTGGTCCGAGAGATCTGACTCTTGTGAACAAGGCCTGACAAAAAGAAGGCAAATTAAACAAATTTAAAGAGAAAAAAATAATTTGCTTTTAATACATGCAGAAAAACAAGAGAAACAGAACAAAATAAATTTGAGTAAAATCGGATGACTAGTAAGGTTGTTATGAATTTTTGAAAAAGTATGAAAAAGTATGGAACAATGGAAATCACTACACAAATTTCCAATTTAGTTATCAGTTTGTGACGTCATTGCCAAAAATTAGATTTCCCCATGCCTTTGCCCAGGTTATATGATTTGTATGATATCGCGTGCATGACATTTCACAAAATCTTTTATGAACTTTGCAGAATTTATACTATTTTCTGAATATTGTTCATAATTATTGATTTTTAATAAATAGTCTATCAAAATTCACATCTTTCATGATTTATCTGATCAAAATTACTTTACATTTGTGCACTCACACAAAGACATATTACTTTCAATATAACTTGGATGCTGGTGTGAAGAAATAAGATTCTAAGGGGGGGGGCGGAATGGGAAATTTATATATTATCAATATAAAGAAAGCCATTGGTGGATGGATAGTGAGTCAATGACGTCACAGACTCATGAGTGAGTAGCCAATTTGTCCTGTGATTTTCAAAGTTTGTCATGTCATTAAAGATTTATAACTTTCTTATTAGTTATCCAATTTTGCTCAATTTTTTTTTGATTGGTTTATTTTTGGAGTGGACTTGCCCTTTAAAACAAAGGATGACATGTTACCTCAATGTTCACCAACAACAACCAAACACAAATTTACAGTGTAAGAAGGTCACCACAACTCACCATTTTTCTTGTAGCCATCTAGTTTCACAAAAGCGCCATATGACTGTATCGAAGCTACCTATAGTACAGTGTATATGAAGAAAAAAAAGGAATAAAATAAATACTGACTTATGATAGGGAGTTGCATAAAATTGTTAATTTTAATAGTGTATTAAAAGGTACTACAAAAACACTCAGAAAATTGTCATTTACCCGGTATTGTAAAAGTCTGCTATAAACAAAAGTTTGTCATACCTGTAGGCTGTACATGTTTTGAAACAGTGTTACATGTACATGTACATCCTGGATTGTTTGGTATCATTTTTGTGTGGTATGTGTTGACGCTTGGATGAACAGGAGGCATTGCTTGCAAGAGTCAGGCTTCGAGAAAGATACAGTCTTGTCAGTGTACCAGTAGGGTGTCTGATCGCGCACCCAATGTTGTGTTCTAAAATTCTTCCCATAGAAATTGCACGCATCCCTATGCAGTCAACGTGCATTGCACGACCATGCAAAATTGATCAAATTTTTTTCTTTTCAAATCGAGATTCCAACCTTTATTCTTTGTGATCCTGAAGGTGATACTCAATAAATGAGGTGTCAAATGAAAGAGCAGGTGAATCCCCATATTTCCAAAGGGGCTGCATCTCGGAATTCTAAAAATATATTTGTCAAAACAGCGATTTAAACATTGTGTCCTGGCTAACTCTGAGGTTTGACACTTTTGAGATATGCAGCCCCGATTGAAAAGTAGTCCTAGTCCTAAGGAACATATCTAGGCGCTTATTTTTTCGCTAGCCCCCAGGGATCACAAAGGATTACAGTTTAAAAATACCCTTCCCCCTATTTGTTGGATCAGCTAATTAGGGAGGCGTGCGCTCCGCTCAGTCCAAACCATGGTCACATCGCGTAACACATCTCTGCGTACGAACGAAACCCATATTATAGTGAATGAAAGTATGGCTAGCCGTTCGCACAACGCTGTTTCCGCGATATTGCCATTGACTTATAACGTGTATTCACTTCCAGGTTTATTGTGTGAACGGCTAGCCGTACTAGTCAATGCGGTGACAACGTGGCTCTACCTGCAAGTTGCACATAACATGCGTACGCTATGCATATGCTTGCATATCGCGCGATACAGCTGTTTGGCTAAATTTAGCAAAACAACATAACTCTGTGTGTACGTCTTTTTCGTTGATTCTGAGCAAAGCAATATGAATATTGCCGCGCTTTTGGAGGGGCTGTATCTTTTGATAGAAACATTGATAAGACTTTTGAAATTTAAAATGTATTATTCTGATTACATTTTTTATTCATATTATAGACTATCAAACTAAAATGGTGAAAAACGATCCCAAATTGAAAATTGAAATCGTTCAGACACCCTAGATCTAGTCTAGTACCAGTTGGGCCGGGCGCTGGTCCAAAAATAAGGATTGTCCGCATTTTCGCAGACGATTCTTAGACCTAGATCTATTTCTAATCTGCACGTTGGCGGTGCAAAAAAAATATTCTGTGATAATATTTTTCACGCATTTCACGTTGATTTTGTACAGAGACTTACGTTATGAGCGCCAAATCCTCGGGAAGACGGGGCAACCCATTACGCGGAATCCATTTTCCGCATTGCCTGCGCGCAGATAAAAGAACCCGAAAACCCACAGAGCGCTGAAGAATTTTTTTTTTTAAGGAAGCGATTTGTTCACGTTTACCAGTAGGCACTTCAGGTGAAATTTTTAAAAGGGTTTCCTAGCCTTTATTCTGTTCTCATAGTGTGAGCTAATGTCTACGATTCACAAAACACTTTGAATTTTGAAATTCTGACCACCACAAGTCGAGATATTGGCATATAAGCGATATGAAATCAGGGCTTTTCAAAGACAAAAGACGAAGAAGTAATCTTATTATGTTCTTTGTTTTATTTATTTCAGCCATGGCACACGTTATAACACAGGGCCTATGGGAAAACATACATGCTTTTGATATGGTCTTTACACAAGCTTTAGGCAATGGTTTCGACAACTATGACGTAATTGTCGTTATACTTATTGTTCGTTATGGTTATATATTACAAATCTTATTATCAATATTCATAATTACTAATGACTTATTAATTAAAAACAATGAATATAATAAGAAAATGATATTTTGCATGTTTAATCAGCAATTTACATGAATTGAAAACTACTTTAAGCGGTTTTACTTATGGTTTGTTAATCGCTTCGGTTAAATATTACAAATCTTATTATCAATATTCATAATTACTAATGACTTAATAATTAAAAACAATAAATATAATAAGAAAATGATAATTTGCATGTTTAATCAGCAATTTACATAAAAAACTACTTTAAACGGCTTTACTTATGGTGTGTTAATTGCTTTGGTTAGATATTACAGATATTTATATCAATATTTATAATTACTAATGACTTATTAATTAAAAACAATGATTATAATAAGAAAATGATATTTCGCATGTTTAATCAGCAATTTACATAAAAAACTACTTTAAACGGTTTTACTTATGGTTTGTTGATCGCGTCTGACCGTCAGTTAGATATTACAGATATTGTTATCAATATTCATAATTATTAACTAATTATTAACTAATCAAAAATGAAGTTGAGTTTTGGTCATGCGATTGCATTGTGAAAGAAACGGCATGAAATCAATCGGAAAAGGTTGATCATCTAGCATAAGTATTGGTGTGTACTGCAAGGTTCTGGAATCATCAAAATGATAAGAAATTTGGCCCAGTCTTGGTAAAGTTACAAGCACTGTACACAGAAAGGTATATACTGTATGGTACTACACATCCGCTACATGTCGCATAAAAATCTGTCCAGATTGTTATGCTGTTATATGCCATATTTAGAATATGAAGGCATTTGAAGAGCCTCATTTTTCAGGGAACATGTTTTATCTCATGTTCTTCCACACTTGTATAATAACAATGGTACTGCTCACAAATTACTTTTCACCTCTTCCCAGAACTGAAACTTCTCTTTTGTTAAAAAACAATAAATATAATAAGAGGACGACTTTTTGCATGTTTAATGAGCAATTTAAACCAAAAAAAATTTAATCTTGTTTTCTCTTCGAAAATGTCAACTTATCACCCATTGTCAGATCCCCACAGTAATTATTAATTACTGAAGAAAAAACAAAAGAAGTAAACATGCACATGTTCTGTAAAATTTGCATTACAAATCACAGATTATTAGGTCATTTTTTTTTAGATCTTGCAGTAGGTCAAACACCCAATCTTCTTCATCATCATGTCCATCATATTCTACAGTATACTCTGTCTTGACAGGATTTTCATCTTCTCTTTCAATACTCTTCACTACTCCATCATACCACTCAGCTTCCGTCTTTTCTTCGTTCCAACATTTATGTTTAATTTTCTTCCCAACCAGAAGAAGGGGATTTTGAATGAGGGTTTCCAGTTGTTCTCTTGAAGATTTTATGTCTCTTTTTTTCTTTTCAGTTCCCATTTTGTTGTAGAGTTTTTCCTTTAGCATCAGGAACTTGGGATTTCTTTCATCTGGATGACTAAATGTCCTGGATGAAGTTGTTGATTCGTTCTCTTTCGCTGTAGTCACCAAAATATTTGGGTCAGATGAAGGGATACTGTTGCCTTCTACAATTGTAAGAAGATGTTTTTTCATTTCTTCTCGGTCAAAGACTTTTCTCTTTCCGTCTACCGTTGTGGTAAGTTGGAAGAGCTCCCGTGGTCCTTTCAACTGCAGCACCTTCTGATGGAAGTGGAGTTGATTGTAGATTGCTCTTCTAACTGTTTCCTCGTCTTCATCTTTCATCTTTTCAAACTCCTCCTCAATTCTATCTTTTGTCTTCCAAATTCCTCCTTGGCTGATCACAGTTTCAATTAGAGCTACTCTTTCTGTCACTTGTTTTCTGGTTTTCTCTTCTTTTTTCTTTTGCTTTTCTTGTAGGAGCCTCCATTTTTCACGTTTGATCGTTGACATCCTGTCTTTATATTTCTGAAGGACAGCTGGAGCTCTTGTTCTGGCTTCCGTCATAAGCTCTGTCCTTCTTGTCTCGTCCAGGCTATGTATCCAACTTGCTGTCTTGTTGTTGATCCACATGATCAGTGCTTCTAAGCTGATAACTCTTGCTGAAGGCTTTTGTCTCACCAACATGTCTAAAATCGCGAAATCTCGCTCTCCTATCAGGTTGGTCGATGGTACATTGGAGAATGACTGCTCGAATGCAGCTGCTGGCTTCCAGTACTTCCCCCCTGGTAGTTGATCTTTGCACTGGCGCTCCAATATCTGGAGAATGGCACAGCAAATTAGCTCTAGAGCTTGGACGCATATCGCATGCTTGTCTGCATCTTCTTCATCTTCGAAAAGTTTGTCATAGATGATATCCACTACCGGGGAGATGCCCGTCACAGCTGACACACCTGATAGCATATCAGCACCAGCATTCTTCCATGCCGTCAATTTTACGTGTACCTGGTACAGCACGTCATTTAGCCCGAGGATGTTATCGGACGTCTTTACGGCTGTCCAGAAAGGCTCTGTGATGATCTTGTGAACTATTCCGAGAGCACGTAGCTCAGCCTCGTATACCTTGTCTGAGGCATCTTCAGCCACCGCACGGAGAAGATTGTTGGGTTCAGGGAGGATCGACACGAAGCTCCGGAAGTGCTGCAAATGGAAATATGTCACGGCAGCTCCCTCAAAAAGAATATTCGCTCTATTCCCGACATAGTCTACTAAGTGATTTTTTGTGTCGAATTCATGGGTCAAGTAGGAAGTGAAGGAGTCTTCGACACCTGATTTGTCTGATCCCCTGTGATGGTAGGCCTTGCTGGCGGTTCTAATAAGTCGTCTTGCACCTGATTCTCCTGTTTGTAGTGTATATGTCGTCTTTCCTTCAGATGCTATGTCCTCGTATGATTTGAGGACCTTGTCTACCTCCTCCGCGAAATTGATAAGCGGGTGCATTTTGCAATAGAATGTGGCAAACTGCCGACATGTTGATTTGTCTTCCTCCTCTAAAGTGTCCCAGTTGCTGACAACTTCAGGCAACAACTCTTCCTTTAGTACTTTAAGCTTCTCGCTGAATTGGGGCATAGTTGGACCTTGGTCGGTCATGGTACTCTTTATTGTAGTCATAATGTCCTTGGATAGGTTGGCTGCTTTATCTGGGTCTGCTACGGACAAACTCTCGGCAAGTTCTTGAACTCTTAGTTCAAATGCATTGAATACGGCTGTGGTATCCCCCCCTGCCATCTCTGTAAGCCCCATTGTCCGTGAAGTCCCGTCGGGAAGCGTAACCTGAAAGTTCTGATACTTTTTGTGATGTTTGGTGGTTCCGTCCCCATGAATGCAGTTGCCGATTGCTTCTCCTGGGCGACTTGCATTCATAGCACTCGCGACCTCCACATCAGCCAAGTGGCGAGCTTCCAGGAGAATTCTTGATTTGGTTCCCATTGAGGGTAGGCGATCCACCTCCTTCCTCGCAAGATTTTTGAGTACTGCCCGTATCACTTTGTCGATCATACTGAGTGAGACATTGCATGCTGATAGTTCCATGATGGTAAGTCGAACACTGTCATTGAATTTCCCATCAGCAAAAGTCTGGATGTTGTCATCTTCCATTAGATTGATCAACTGCTGTAACTCCATATTTTTTTGCTTTAGGTAGTTGATTCGCTCTTCGAGAGTACCTATGTCAAGTTGGTTGGTTTGTTCCACAGCATACTTTCCAGTAGTTTTTTTCAAAGTCCACAACTTTTTGTAATCTTTTCTCTTGTTTACCTTCAGTGTCTCACATTTTTCTTCAAGGTCCATTAAGGAGTTTCTGCTGACTTCTAGCTGAGCAGTTGTTGTCTTGATTTCCTCTTTCAGTTCTGTGATTACTTCTTGTGCTCTCTTTGCTTCAGATTGAGATCTATTTAAGCTATCGTCTCTACGTTTCAGTTTTTTATGGAGGTTTCGATGTTCTGAATGCTTCACTCTGCTTTGTACTTTCACCATCTTTTCCTCAGTTGCCTCGAGTAGCTTCTTAGTATCAGCAAATTTTTGTTTGTACTTGGCGAGCTCATCCTTTGTTGGGTCAAACTTCTCAGTGATAGCTTGCAAGTCCTTTAGCAGTGACTGCTGGTTCCCTTCCAACTCTTTAAGTTGAGTATGTAGAGCAAGATTCTCACTTTCCGCAGCCTTTCGTTCTGATACTTCTTCAACAAGTCTTTCTGCGAGGGCATCTTTCTCTATCATGGTCGTCTCCACTTCCAACAGACTAGCTTCTTGTAAGCCGAGTTTCCTTTTCATGCCTTTGGACTCCTTCACCAAAGTAGATATGGTCTGTCTTAGCCTCTGCTTCCTTGGAGTGTCTGGGGTCTTTTTTCCTCTTGAACGGATGAGGAGAAACTCTTTGTCCAGAAGTTGCTTCACCTCACGTATTTTTCGATCTCCTTTCAGGTCTTTTATCATCTTCCTGTATGCATTTATTAGCTTAGCTATCAAAGCCGACACATTTTGCACTTTAACCATGTTACATCCTGAAAATGATATGACTTTACTTGCTACTACCCTTTGAGATAATTTCAGAGTCTTAGTTATGTACATGTATAGTTCAACAATAACACCGTTCTTCATCTCTCCAATTGTAGGTAGGGGATCCTCTTGCAGTGTCGTTTGATCGATGCCAGCTGCTGCGGAATATGGACCAATACCTGCACAAATTAAAATAATGAAAGAGAGAGGGAGAAATAGAGAGAATGTTAACATTATTCCGCAAATAAATTGTTCTTCAAAGAGACAAGAATTTATTTTGTTGGGGCATTAAATTCCATTATATGTTTGTCTTTACAATAAATGCATGTATGTGTGTTCTTATTTATTGTCAATAAAAATTGCCTCATGCTCCTAAACATTGATATATTAGATGTACTAATCTACAAAACAATACTTAACAATAAGCTATTCTAAATTACAATCACAACTTACTTTTACTGGGGCCTTTTTGTGTGCTGCTGCCTGCTTGTTGTTGCACGTCAATGATTGCCTCATGTCGAGTATTAGCGTCCCTGTGTGAAGCGTTGGTGGCTGCCTCGTGTGGAGTATCGACTGCCCGGTGTTGAGTGTCAGTGGCTGCTTCATGTTGCTCAAGACGCTCTGCAGGATGTGGCAAGAATGACTCGGGACCTGAGATGGAAAATAAAAAAAATTATAACCATCTATTAATATTTTTTATTTAAGGGAAAAAATAAAGACATAATAAAAAAGTCAACCTAAAATGGGGCATCAAAATAAACTTGGAATTTAAACATATATGTACCTTGAATGAGAGTTGGGACCGGATGAAGTAAAGTGGGATCGTGGACTGCCTCATGTCGAGTGTCGGTGGCTGCTTCGTGTTGAGTATCGACTGCCCCGTGTTGAGTGTCGTGGACTGACTCGTGTTGAGTGTCAGTGGCTATCTCATGTTGCTCAAGACGCTCTGCAGGATGTGGCAAGAATGACTCAGGACCTGGGATGGAAAATAAAAAGGCTCTTTTAATATTTTTATTTCAGGAAAAAAATAAAGAAATAATGAATAAAAAGTCAACCGGAAATGGGGCATCAAAATAGACTTGAAAAATAAACGTAGATGTACCTTGAATGAGAGTTGGGACCGGATGAAGTAGAGTGGGATCGGGGACTGCCTCATGTCGAGTATCGACTGCCTCGTGTTGAGTGTCGGTGGCTGCTTCATGTTGAGTATCTTTGACTGCCCCATGTTGTGTGTCCATGACTGTTACACGTTGTATGTCGAAGGCTGGCAGATTCAAACTTCCATCTGACTCTGAAGTTAATCTCGCTCTGGGAATCGCTTAGGGAAATGGCTCAGGACCTGCATGATTTGGAATAAAAACAAGGTAATCAAAATTCACATACCAAACAAAAAGAAACATGATGAAAAATATTATTACTTGTCTAATGTAAATTGCCCCACCCCCCAAAAAACAACAACAACAAAACAAAAAACAGAAAGATTAATTCCTTAGCCTTGAAAAAAAAAAATTATTCAAGAAAGTTCTGATTGTTCTTCCAGTCTAGACCTACTTTTACTTAGTTTAGTTATAATTTCAGTTGGTATTTGAAATAATATTAATAATAAAAGATTCCTAGCTCTAGAAATTTACAAATTACAAATAAATCATCAATAAAACACATCTCAACCTTCATCACATTGTCGAAATTCGAATTCATGAAGAAATTCTGGGTTTAGCCATTTAAATATATTTTTTCCAAGTAGTTTAACCATTCAGCCCTTTTTTTTTTCCAGTGACGATTGTACACTAAAATCTCTTAATATATTTACTTTATTTTAGTTTAATGACATTTATGAACAAATAAAAAAAAGAAAATGATCAAATTATATTTTACATTTTATGTCAACCAGGGTAAAAATTGTCATTCCGCAAAATATACCACGATATAAATGTAACGTGTCTGAAAACCCAGACTAAAATCGCCGATCCCAACAATGCGGATGACGTCATTTTCAGACATCGTAACGGCTTTCACAACAACACGCTCGTCCGTCGGACAGATCATCAACATCAAGTTTTAAAATACGAAATCGCTCACTTTCCATTCAACCAAATTTGACTAAACTCTCACAAAATATAATTGAATACACAATTTCACTACTTACAAAGTTATGGTGAGATCTGACATCTGAAAGGACTCCGATTTCAGTCGAAGGAGCAGTGTCAACGTAGTACCATGCGTAGACCTGCACGTTGGTAAGTGCAACTCGAGCTAGGCAATTGTCGATGTTTCCCGAAGACGTACGAAGTCCAGATTATTTTTTTTGACCAATCAAAAATCAGCGAAATGAAAGAAAAACTGACTCGGTCTACTCGAGCTATTCCGAAGACCGCTCGGTAAGCTTGCATTTTTTTGGCCAAAGCGAAGATCGGAGAGACTTCGCTGGATTGCGTGCTATAGCCTATGCCGTCGCCATTCGCTGCAATGGGGGTAATCGCGGTCAAGTCAGCTGTCCGCACTTTCGCTAGCGCAACTGAAGTGCCTATTACCAGGATATCGTTGTTTCATGCAGATGATCCTCATTCTCGGACCAGCGCCCCTACCGGTTACACCCTTAATAAAGGCTTAAGCAGATAAGGATAACTGAGCACGATGACCACGAATGTACATGTGCGACGCCGACGGCGACGGCAACGCCTAGCGCTACGCACGGCCAACATCGCATCCCATCGCATCGCGTCGGCGACCGACACGTTGGACTGCGGCCGTTTATACGGACACTGCTCCGCTCTCACTCGGCTCAGCTCGGCTCAGCTCGGCTCAGCTCAGCTGCTCAGATTCGATGACAAACGGCAAGCTATAAGACGGTTGGCCTCAAATGTAGCGTTTAAATGACATCGAAAATTTGAAAATATGATTGACTGCCACTTACCTCCCCTTTGTAAATATTGTACAATGCTGGGAACGCTGCCATTTCGCTGGATTCTTCTTGAATTACAAGAGTTTAATTCACGCTTATGCAAAACCTCAACATAAGAGGTGATGGTGTCTTCGAACTAGAAATAAAAAATGCAAAATAAGTTTGCTCACTCATCACCCAGGGTGTGTGTGGCGTGGGGGAGTAGAGGTGGCCGGTTGGACCTAAAGGAGAGGATGTTTTTATTGGCATTTATTGCCTTCTATGATTAATAAACGTCATGGCCGCACATTAAGTCTATGCAGAATCGGAGGGTCCAGATAGCTGGGGCAAGAATTGTTTAAAAGTGTACCTATCATCAACACCAAAAATGGTGTGTTAATGTGATAGTTCAGTTCAGTTCAGTTCATTTTATTCAAAACCATACAAAGCATGATATAATCTGTTACATAAAAAAGAGACTGGTAATAGTACATCAATCAACATATTCTAACTTGATTACATCATAAACTGAATGGTTTTAGGACCCCTTTAGAAGCTAAGCTTGTGAGCGGGGCCCTATAACAACATACATACATTTACAGTAAAAAGAATGTTACGTATGATTATACAATGGATGAAAATACTAAGCTACAGAATATAGAACATACAAATACTCTCACACACACACACACACACAGACACCACACACGCACATCACCATACACAGCAAACACACTGACGAGTAGGTCCTTAGTGGTCAAAAAGCATTTCAGAATGAGAAATTACTAAGATGCGAATAAAAACTATGTCAGTCTTTCAAGCAGGTACGTTTTAGATAAACTTCTAAACCTAGAAAGAGTTGTACTATTTTTTATATCATCAGGCAGACTGTTCCATTCTTTAATGCAAGAGATATGGAAAGAGGTCAGAGTGACATTTGTTCTTGCAAAAGGCTGTCGAATAAGACACCTTTGACGTGTATTATAATTATGAATTTGCGAGTTCTGACGGAATAAATCTTTTAACGTACATTCATGAGGCATAGACTTAAGATTAAACATAAACAATATGCAATTGAACGACACAAGTCCACTTAGTGGTAACGTTCTTAGTCGAAGGAACAATGGAGAACTTGGATGTCTATAATAAGAATTAGTAATAAGCCATATTGCTTTCTTCTGCCATACTCTCAACTTATCAAGATATGACTTAAAGGTGTTTCCCCAAGCAACATTACAATATGTCAAATAAGGAAGAATAATACTATTATATAATGTTATCAGCACTCTTTCAGGTAAAATAAATTTTAATCTAAAAATGACACCTACACTACGGGACAACTTTGTGCATACAGCATCTAAATGATTTCTCCAAGATAAATGCTCATCCATGGTTAGCCCTAAGAACTGAACATTTTCACTAAGCGCAACATCATGGCCTCCAACATTAAGAAAAGTAATGCCATCTGGAAGCTTTTTACCCTTGGAGCGAAAAATAACACATTTGGTCTTTTGAACATTCAACAATAACTTATTACAACAATACCATGCATACAGTTTCTGAATCTCTTGATTCGCAATTAGTAATAAATCTTCAGCCTTCTTATCAGCCAACAGCAACATATGTTTTATCTCCTAACACACGATATATTTCTCTTTCAGTTTCAGGGTCTACATTTAATACTATTCTGCTCTCTCTCTCTCTCTTTTTTTTTTCTCTCTCTCTCTCTCTATATATGTTTATTCGACCCCCCCCCCCACTCTCTCTCTCTCTATAAAGATATAAATGTATATATAATCCTTTCTTCAACACCCCCCCCCCCTCTCTCTCTCTCTCTTTCTATCTCTCTCATCTCTAACCAGGTTCAACAACCAATTTTTGATTTATTATTCATCTGCTTTAAAAAAAAGGTTTCCCTATAACAAACTATAAATTTAAAGAAATCTGATTATTTGTTTTCTTTCTTTTTGCAACTGCCTTCAATGAAGTTGCTTATGCAAGACAAACTAATTCAACATTTCTATACAAATATTTCGTTATAATGAAGCTTTATTTCATTCTTGATATCCACACATTTTTGTCATCAACACTTTGACAATCTCATCTGCTACCTGATCATTATCCTATAGCATATAGACATAGTTATATATAAAACATACAAGCACAACAAAATAGACAGAAATAAAATTATACAACAGATCATGCTTCATGAATGCACTCATTCTTTCATCTCTAAATATTTCTCAAGATTTCTCAAAACATAGGCATGACTCTTTTTCAAACATATGTGCTTTTAGAAGATACAAGCAGAAATTGTAAAAAGAAAATGTAGTCCTGTTACGTGTACCATATCTATGCAACATGCATTGATAGGATAATGTACATACGATTCATATTCCGTTTCTTAGAATGTCCAGTTGTGCAGTATATTGCAATGTAAAATGGTTATATTGCTTGCGTGCGTCAAGAAAACAAAAAGACTATCAAAAATTTGAAGGAAAACAAAACTGGAATAGTTTCAATTTCCCATGGGATGTTATTCATAAGGCATTGTATCCTTGCCGATGGTTTTCACTAATTGGCTATTAATGGATAACTTATTAAAGATAACCATTGCCAATTACATTTAGCAAAGCAAAAAGACTTTGTGAGGAGTTAATTAAAGACATACAGTTAACAATTGAATCATTCATAGCCTGCTTAACAAGTTTTGCAATTTTTTAAATACTGTTTGTAACAAATTTGATTTGTTCTGATTTATGTTTCTTAAAAATGTGACTTATTAAAGCTTACATCTAAAAGTATCTATAAAAAGGCCCTAACTCAACCAGTCCACTTTTTCATTCTTGAGATACAAAAAATATCAATTTTACGAGGAGTATGAATAATTCAATTGATAACCATAGACCTACAGTTTGAAAACAGATAATGATTGATTTGTTGCCAGATCACTATAGCTTGTAATGAGCAACATTGTAGAATTGAAATATTGGGGAAATAAATACTGCATGCATTTAACCCCGCCCCCGCCCCCCCCCAAAAAAAAAGCCTTTCTTTTCAAAATTTCAACTTTTGCCTCACTTTGATTGTCAGCTTTTTCAGATACTTCAATCACGATATAAGTAAACAACAGATAGATAACAATCTAACAATTAACATTATTGAAAATTTAAACAAATAAATAAGTAAATGCAATGTTTAACATTGATTGCAACCCCGTCCAATGCCAATTTGTCTTGTATCCATCAGTTTTATCTAACCCTATTTCATCTAAAGTTTGTCTAATCTATTCCTTGTCAAATTTAGTATGCACCAAATTGGACTATTAGCCACTTCAGGTATACTATATGCGCATGGGCAGATAAAGGTCATTTGTACAATACTGTAAAACCCAAGTTATGTGATCATTATTCAATTATGCCCCAGCAGTACATTCAAAGATACACATGTGGAAGTATTCTACTCAGGAGAGAGAAAGCTTACTGAAACAAAAATGCAAGATAACACAAATTCAATTATGTGCACCGGAATTGGTAGCTTAGCAGACTTTAGCAGAGTAATGTTGGAGCGCTTTGGGCACCTTGCGCCATAGATATGTGCGCTGTAAAATATCCAACATTATTATTGTTATTATTATTACGATTGTTATGATTACTATTATTAATATTATAATTATTGGTAGTAGCAGTAGTAGTACGAGGAGTAGTATATTCAGGGTAGAAAGAACAAACGATAAACTTCATTAATTCTAACTATTGAAATCAATGCACCTTTAGACATAGTTTCAATATAATCACTATTCATACCCATCATAATAGAAAACTGCAAATGATTAACAGAAAGTAAATGAAAAGTCAAAATTAATACAGATTATTAATTCGGTCATTCAAACATTCCCTTGTTTCTTTATAAAGTAAAAATGATGAAACTATAAAACTTCACACACAAAAAAAAGAATATTGAGTTGCTATAAAGGGATGGTTTATAAATAATTCTAATTCAATCAAATCAGATAATGCAGCTATTAATGGTTACTTCACACAACTCTAAACTGAGACCTCAATTTCATCACAACTATTCAGGGCCAAGTGGGAACAGAGCACTTATCACTTGTTTTACACATGTTGTTTTTTATTCTGTATCTGTTCAGGAGCAGGTTAAGTCCATGTATGAACACTCCTCAAGTGGAAACACTCATTGTATGAAACGCTCATTATATTCAGGGCCAAGTGGGAACAGAGCATATATCACTTGTTTTACACATGTTTTTTATTATGTATCTGTTCGTGAACAGGTCAAGTCCATGTATGAACACTCCTTATATGATAATACTCCTCAAGTGGAAACACTCATTGTATGGCAAGTTCATTGATGAAAAAACAAAAGAAAAATGAACAAGAATAAGAAAAAAATTGAACCAATACCCGTTTATAAGCTATTACTTACCGGTATCTAACAGCTACACAGAAAACCAAAGCTTGACCATCGCTTATGAGTGTGAACGCACAATTACACACTAGTGCAAAGCTTTTAAATTTATCCGTTAATGTGAAGACACTTACAAACATCCACAAATATCCTTCATATTTCCTTCATATATCTGACCCTTTACATACATATCGTCCAATATCTCTGTTTTACAAAGATTAAGAACTCTTTATAATTCATTTAAATCGTTATCATTATTTTAAGTGTATGCACACTATTCTTCACAAACATTAAAACCACAAGCTCCCGGCAAGATGGAAGATGGATCAGAAATTTGGCGCACCTGGGGGGCGTTTCACAAAACTTCTCATCAGTGACAAACGACAGTTTTTGTTATAAGCTACTGAAATCCTTGCTTCTGATTGGTTGTCAACAGATATGTCACTGATTTTTGTCATTTGTCATTGAAAAAAGGCTTTGTGAAACGGGTCCCTGATAATCAATCTAAATATAGCTATTTTTCCCAATTTTAACACAAACAGGAGAGCTATTAACATAACAAAACAAAACAATTTGCATCATCAAAAATTCCAAATTTAAGCCACCTAATTTGTAAGAAAAAACAAAGAATTTTTTTATGCCAAAACAAAATTGTAAACAAATCTTCATAAAACAATGAAATTCAATCACACGTAAAGGGACTATTTTTTTATTTCGAGCAATCCACTCATTTAGGCATAGCAATTTAGTGTCACCTTTTAGTGAAGTTTTGTTTAGATCTTTTGATTCAGAATGCTCTGAATTAGGAATTATAATATATCTTTATATGTAAAAAAGTTATGTTACAATTTATTTCGAGCAATCCACTCATTTAGCCATTGTAATTAAGTGTCACCTTTTAGTGGCGTTTTATATAAATCTTTTGATCCAGAATGCTCTGAATTAGAATTGTACACGAGCAGAGAAATAAATCCCTGGAAAATTTGAGTCTATTTGTGGTGAAGGGCATTTTTCTGTTCATTAATTAGAGCAACTTATATCTCAAATTTCTCACTAAAGTCTATAAATTGGCAATGCAATTTAAAATATCAAATCACTATTGTCATGAACAAATCAGTAGTTTTGGCAACTTATGTTCACAAAGGTTCATTTAATAAACATTGTTTTTTCAGACCATGAAGGAGTGGAAAATAAGATTAATTAAATGCCAATTTGAGGAGGGAAAACTGATCAATGCGGAAAATAAGAAAACTCTGAAATACAATAAAGGTGAGTTCTGGTAAAAAAAAAAAAAAAAAAAAAAAAAAATTCTCGCAGAATCAAACAAAACTAATACACTGAATGTTCAAGATTACAAATAATTGTCATTTGCCAAACAATCTTGGTGGAAAATGTATACTGGCTCAGTAATGAGCATAGAAAGATTAGGATATCAAGGTTGGTAACCCCTGACACCTTTTGTGTAGTCCCATATACATCTTTCTGTATACAGTGCTTGTTATTTTACCAAGACTTGGCCAAATTTATTATGATTTTGATGACTCAACAACTTTGCAGTACACACCAATACTTACATGCTACATGATCAACTTTTTCTGATCCATTCCACACCTTTTCTTTCACAATGCAATCGCATTACCAGAACTCACCTTTATCTTTCAGCAAGATCTAAAGTGCAGCATTTTGTTTTCATCCTTACTGTTAAAAATTCAAGCAGAATTGAGTTTGGCATGATTTGTTGATCTCTTTACCCCTCTACACTGCATATGAGCGTTTTTACACAAGCAGAAAGCAAACATATACCGTAAGAAGCATAGATGTTCATTGTATGTACAGATGACCATGAGCCATCCATCTTGTACATGCAGTGTTGCTATGTCAGCTAAACTTGTGGCAAACATTAAGGTTGCAAAAGTACATAAAGAGCCGAGACCAGCAAAATCACCTTGTTGTAACAGATTCCTCGTTATATCAGAGCTCATTATAATGAGGTTTCACTGTACATGCAGTCTGTATCCTATCTTACTCTTGAAAATCAACCCTGGAAATTGTTCGGGACTATGCTGTAATTTCTAGCATGATTCAAGAAACAATTAAATCAAATGTATCGAAAATGGAAAGAAAAAAAAAGGGGGGAAAAAGGGGGGGGCTTTCAAATTTCATGATTCATTGCTGGAACTTACAAGCAAGGAGAGCAAAAATACATAGGAAGGAAGAAATTGTGCAAATACTGCCCAAAACGTTAGAAAGGCAGTGATGAAATTCTTCATATTAATCAATATTTGGTCTTACTATACACATCTTTGGCTTGACTTCTTTCTTAATTTCATACAAACTTTTTTTGAATGGAAATCAGTTAAAGCATTAATCACTGATAGAATTTGCGTAGGTGGACTTTCATTTATATATATACATACATATAATGTACATGTATATTCACTGAATATTGCAATTATTGTTTTTAATGCATCATCATGACATCTACAATGTATTGACCTTTGACTTAATATGTAGGTTCATCTTGATATTTCTGTAATCCTCACCCCACTTTTAAAATGGGTTTAAAATGATTAGAGGACGATTGTTTGGATCAATCGCAACTCTTTATAAGACGGGGCCCAGAAGTCTGTTAATCCTGTATAATTTTGTTGAAGTTAAAGAGAAGGTTGAGTTCTGGGAAGAGGTGAAAAATAATTTGTGAGCGTTACTCATTCTTATGATGCAAGTGTGGAAGAACATCAGATAAGACATGTTCCCTGAAAAGCATGGCTCTTCAAATGCCTTCATATTCTAAATATGCATGTAACATCGTAAAAATCGGGGGCCGGCTTTTTACGCCACGTGTTCGTGTAGTCCCATATACATCTTTCTGTGTACAGTGTTTGTAACTTTACCAAGACTTGGCCAAATTTCTTATCATTTTGATGATTCCAGAACCTTGCAATACACACAAATTCTTATATGCTAGATGATCAACCTTTTCTGGTCGGTTCCACACCGTTTCTTTCACAATGCAATCGCATGACCAGAACTCAACTTCATCTTTAAATTGTTAACGTATTGTTGTTCTTCAAATTGGCAATAGTGATCTTATTTCATTGCTAATAATGTCTCTGAAAAAGTATACATCGAGAGTGTGATGTCCAAAGTTTAAAAGAACCAATTTTTATTGAAGAAAAAAATGATTTGAAACCCTAAATGTTTTGCCAATTTAAGGATCAAACCTTTATTTTTTTTTTTTTTTTAAATTCCTGACATTGAATGCAGCTTAGTCATGAAACAAACGTTGGTGCAGTGTGGGGTCTCTGAATCAAAAGTTATTGAGCCACACTGCAAAATGTGGAATGGTTGTCTAAAAACGGGTTGTGCACATTATCGTGCATCTAGGAATCTCTGCGCTATGTGTCCCCATACGACACATGCCTTCTCTTCAGTTATGTCTTCCAAAAATAAAAATTCCTTGATATAATCAATACCTAGTGTTTATTTCTGGCATCACCTAATCCCACCACACGTTGTACATTCTGACTACAATCCAATTTTGGAAGAATCTGCAATGGCATTTGATATGAACATCAATACATGCATGACCCTTGACCCGAATATTCATATGATTGATGATATCTACATTTCAAGGAATTTGAGCTTTCTTGTCAAAGTGTCTTCCTGGTAATTTACATAACAACATAAAATCCATTCTGCCTGATGACATGCACTTCATTAACCTCTGACCTTTCAACCCAAAGTCATAGGTCAATCTGAAATAGCTAAACATGGTCCCACAGTATAAAACAAACAAGTAAGCATTCATTAACAATCCTATATATTTGTTTGGCTCCAGCAGGTCAAACAATGTAATGTCATGGTTCAACATTTTGAAAAAAGAAAATAGTTATTGCTTTTTAATGCTCTTGGTACATGAAACTTCCCATCTTGGAACATTAGCAGGATGACCTTTCACACTTTAGCTTTGTGTACTTATGACAAAGTTCAAAGGTCAATCCGAGATAACCAAGCATGGCCTCTGAAACCTATAACAAACCAAACAGCGCTCAGAAACAATCCTATATAATGTTTGGATCAATATCATGAGATATCGAGGTCTAACATCCTGAAAAATAAATATCTGCTTTTAATGCTTTCAAAGGGCAATCCAACCTTTATAATAATTTCAAAACATTTTTTTATGGCCTTTTACAATGCGACCTCGTTTACGCAGTATTTGCCTCAAGAGACCACCGGAGAGGAAATATTACAACTTAAGCTTAGTGTGTATCACACTTCTCCATATATAACACACATATATAGCACGCGTAGGGGACTTCGCTGTGCGCAGCTCATTTGAACAAAAATCTCCCTCTCAAATCCTTTTCAGTCACGTGAAATGATTCTGGTTAACCATGGCTTTTTTTTTTACAGCTGGTTCACTGTGTAACGTCTAAACAAGGCTTATACAGTACATGATTATGCAGCTCCTAAAAGACCATACTTACTATTCACTCATGATGAAAGTAATACTTAACATACAGCAATCCGCTATCACACATCATAGTGTCTCTGTGTGTGACCTTTGACCTTCCATGAGGAGGTCGAAGGTCACAAGTGTCCATAGGAGCTGGTTCAATCACCCGTTTGCATGGCGATACCATTATCAACAGACGCCCCCTCCGTTGGCTGATTACAACCATCTTGAGATGTCAAAGTTTCTCTTCTTTTTTCTTCCTCTTCCTCCTCCTCTGCCTCCCGTAGCTCTTGCTCGATCAGCTGCTTTGCCAATTTGATGTTGTATGCCTCATCGTAATGATGTTTCCTCTTGCTGCAAAACTCTTTCTTTTTTTCTGGAATTAGACAATGATATTTAGGTTGAAAGATTATGGAGAATGTGATAAGATTTTAAGACATTGTTCTAATGAGTATTAAAGATAAAAGTGAGTTCTGGTAATGCGATTGCATTTTGAAAGAAAAGGTGTGGAATGGATCAGAAAAGTTGATCATATAGCATGAAGTATTGGTGTGTACTGCAAGGTTCTGGAGTCATCAAAATCATAATAAATTTGGCCAAGTCTTGGTAGTAACAAGCACTGTACACAGGAAGGTATATATGGGACAACACAAATGGTGTCGGGGCTAGTACTACCTTGATTTCCTTATCTTTCTATGCTCATTACTCAGCCAGTATACATTTTCTTCCAAAACTGTTTGGCACATGACATTTATTTGTAATCTTGAACATTCAGTGTAAGTTTCGTTAGATTCTGTGAGAATTCATTTTCTTTTTTTACCAGAACTCAAGTTTATCTTTAAAGTCTTTTTATATGCCACACAAATAATCTCCCTGTGCCACATTGTATTTATCATGGGATAGATATACTATAGGTTTAACTATTTCCAGTGCAACATTAAAGCCCCACTGTACTAATTGTTGCTACTTGCTCCCTCTATATATAGAAAACAATGCCTAAGTGGTGCCTGTTGGTCCCCCATGATCCTCTTTGTCTTATGGTAATTGAGAGCTGAGTTGATGAGATAACCACCTGTCAGTGACCACGCTAATCCCTCTAATCCCTCCTGGCCAAACTAGTGCAGAGGAGCTTTAATCTATACCTGTTTTAAAAGGGTTGTAGTAGAGCGAATCAAGTCAGAACATGTGTAATTGTGCAAAGCCATGGTGTTGCACAAAGCAATTCTTCCATCAATTAGTGCCTTTAGTTTTTTGGAAAATTTACACATGTGGCAATATGAGCTAGTGCGCAGAGAGGACTTTACGGCAACAGAAGTGTTAAGAAAATTACTGCCCGTCTCTTCAATATTTCCTTCCCTTCATTCTTTCTTTCTTTCTTTCTTTCTTTCTTTCTTTCTTTCTTACTTTATTTCTTTCTTTCCATCATGATGTATCTTTGAAGTATAATACCAATCACTTCATGGTTATATTACAAGCAATATAAGTAGAAATAGTAGTAGTAGTTGTAGTAATAGTAGCAGTAGTAGAAGTAGTAGTAGTAGTAGCAGTAGTGGTAGTAGTAGCGGCAGAAGCAACAGCAACAGCAGTAGTAGACGTACTACTACTAGTAGTAGTAAAAGTAGTAGTAGTAGTAGTAGTAGTAGTAATATTGTATTATTAGTAGTAGTAATCATGTAGTAGAAGTATTAGTAGTAGAAGTATATTGTAGTAGTAGTAGTAGTAGTAGTAGTAATAGTGTGGTAGTAGTAGTAGTAGTAGTAGTGATAGTAGTAGTCATGTTCAATAATATACAACATACAATTCAAAATTATCAATATAAGTAGAAATAGTGGAGTTGTAGTAATAGTAGCAGCATCAACAGCAGTAGTAGTAGTAAACGTAGTAGTAGTAGTAGTAGTAGTAGTAGTGGTAGTACTAGTAGACATGTTAACTAATTAATACAATATAAAATTCAAAATTATCATAAGCAATATAAGTAGAAATAGTGGTGTTGTAGTAATAGCAGCAGCATCAACAGCAGTAGTAGTAGTAGTAGTACTAGTAGACATGTTAACTAATTAATACAACATAACATTTCACTCACTTTTCTCTTCCTCTGTGAGTCCCTCCTCGTCATCCTCTTCACTTGATTCCTGTGGATTCTCCTCTTCCCACCAGCCCTTCTTAGACGGCCCTTCTAATCTGTAAAATGATCATAATCAGCAAATTGGCAATTACTATCTGCACAACTCATGCTTAAAGTGACTTGGTAACATTGTTGAAGGTTGATGACAAAAATTGCTTAATTTATGTATGTAATGTTACTATATCCTTCTTCTGCAACCCTCTGACATGCAAAAAATCCTGAAAAAATTCTCAAACCACGACGATATCTATGGTTTTCTTTCAAAAGGTTGATGTATGACACCCTCTAAGTCTAACAGTGATTAACAGTAAATTCTCCCAACCATTTTTTTCAATTTTCAGGCTATAAAAAATCTGTCAACACTTGTTGTCTGGGATGGAATGTAGAGCCATTTTATTGCTTTGTGAGATTTCCATTCACCTAAAATGTAATTAAATTGTAATAATATAGTTGGGAGAATTAAGGAATCGATCGGATCAGTTTTTCCCAATTTGTACCATGAATAATGGTCCGTTTTCGCTCAAATTTTCAGATTATCTTAAATTGTACATCTAGCATTGAAGTCACTACCTAATTAGCACCACTATCTCTCATCTGAACAATGTTACAAAGTCACTTTAATGGGAGTACAAATCTGCACACAGCAAACCTGTTGGCCAGTCAAGAATTACCCCCTTATCGCTCGGAAAGCTTCAGGTGAGGGAAGCATTACATAAGGTCTAATGGTCATAAAACTGAAGGCTAACCCTAGTGATTTGACAACACCTGTTATTGGGTAAACACCCGAACGGTGTCGAATTCCCCATGAGAGCTGACTTCTAGTTCTATGTGACTTTAAGATGACAAAATGTGTCTGACAAAAGGAAATATGACAACAGCAGTAACATCAACATCAACAAAACTACAAAGAGCAATATAAGTTTGAAATTTCAAGCACATTTATGAAGTCAAAGGCCATTATAAAATATTACAATACACATGCCTCACAGAGAGAAGAATAACTGAGAGAGCTTTGTCTGTCAAATATGAGTGGAGGGCTGGGGGGTGAGGGGGGCATAAATGTAATAATAATAATAATAATAATAATAATAATAATGATAATGAAAACAGTGCTTATAAAAGGCTTACCACCGAAGTCTCTAAGCACTATAAATAGTGAGGGCGCTATGCATGGTTAATATTAGTGCTCTAGACTGATATGTTTTAGGGGTCAAAATTTCACCATTTGTTGGAAGATTGGAACATAATAGTGGATATTTAAGGGTTCTGAGTATCTGGACAATCAGGATTTAGGAAGATTGAAGCAGGATGGCCAGTTCTTCAGCTTGATTTTAATGGATATTATTCAGCAAACTGTATGTATACTTGGCTATGCTGCTCTTAGCACTATCCCATTCATTCATTTTGGTGTGAGAAGGATCAGGCTTCATCTGCCTAGAATGACATGTCTTTGGGGATGACTTAACTTTGTGACAACCTTGTTATTGCCAGAACCTAAACAATACTTATGCACATCATTATAAAGGCATATCTATTTTGGGTTTTGGAGTGGATGTTTGGAAGATTGACTTAGCCTTACTGACTGTGTTGACTTGTACTTGATCAAGGAAATCCAAATCAAGTTTTTCAAATTAAATTTTGGGTTATAGATCTATATTGGTTGTTTAAGTACATCATCAGCTATGGATGATCTGCGAAGTAAACCTCACACTAGATCCTCATCAAGTAGCGCCGTCAATTCAGAGACCCAACCTAAAATCCTGGAAAAACCTGCTAACTTGAAGGAGACGTCGGCTACTACTAGGTCTAGGAGTCAGGGATCTCACACAGAGAATGATAAGCCTAGAACGGGCGGAAGTCCCGGCCAATTGTGTGGTGGAGCCTGTAAATCACAACTCATTAGAGGAAAGGACAGCATCGAATGTGAGCGATGTGAAAAATGGTTCTGCTTAAAATGCAGTGCCCTGTCGTCGGAAGAGTTTGGATTATTCACCAAGGTGAATGCAGCTCACGGGTTCTGTCCTCCATGTGAATTTAAGGCCATGGAAGCTGTCAAAATGGACCAGATTGTTGAGGAACGGTGCCAGAAATTTCTTGGAGAAACACAGAAAAGACTTGAAAAACTTGAACAAATGAGCAACGGTTGGTCTAAGGTGGAAGAGTTGTGCAAGCGGCTTGAATCTGACGTCAAAGAAATCAAGAGCTCCCTTACAGATAAGCAGAGAATGGAACCAAGTGACATAGCTCAAGATGTCCTGGCCTCATCGGTCCAGTCAATCTTCCAAGATTGTGTTAAGGAAGAAAGTGAAAAAGATAAAAGAAAACATAACATAGTTGTCTATGGACTGGCAGAAAATGATTCTGAGGATGGCAAAGAGAGGCAGTACTATGATACAGCCTCTACCCGAGGGATGCTTGATTACCTGGAAATCGAAGGAGAGGTGAAACGTGTGATTAGATTGGGAAGAAGGCAACTGGATGCAAGCGAAACTAACTCGAGACCAAGACCGGTGCTTGTGGAATTCTCAAAGGCAGACTCCAGTGCGGAAGCAAAGAGGAAAGCTAGTAAGCTACGCTTGGGACCAAAAGACTTTAAAGAACTATATATCCAAGCAGATCTCACAAAAACAGAACGTGCAGCAAGGAACGAACTCGTGAAGGAAATGAAAAGGAGGAAGAGTGAGGGTGACAACAACTGGATGATTCGGGGTGAAAAACTTGTGAAGAGAAAAGATCCCCCATCTCAGCCAAGCAACAAAGGTAAACAAAAAGGCCCACAGCCTTTTCAGGATGCCTAACACAGCAGTCAACCCAGGAAACGTTTCAGATGTAAATAGTATTATTCATAATAGACATTTAACTTGTATACAGCAATGTAGATTCTTTACTCAACAAGAAATCAGAACTAGAAGCAAGAATCTCTGTGAGGAACCCAGACATCATAGCCTTAGTGGAAATATTTCCAAAGAACCTTTTCCATCCAGTTGATGATTGTGAACTTCAGATTGGAGGATACAATATGTTTTTGCCAGCAGAAAGCCAGAGAGGAGTTATAATTTACTGCAAAAAGAACTTGCAATCAAAGCAAGTAGTTTTCAAAAACAGTGACTTCATGGAAAGTGTATGGTGTGCAATTTCATCAGGATCAGAGTATTTTCTCTTTGGATGTGTCTACAGAAGCCCAAATAGTTCGGACCCAAATAATGAGGCTCTCTTGAAACTCTTTTATGAGATAGAAAATTCTCCTCACACAAATATATTCATCGTTGGAGACTTTAACTTACCAAAGATAGATTGGGATATTCCGTCCGTATCTGGAACTGGAAATAAATTTGCCAGAGACTTTGTGGAAGTTCTACAAAATCTATATCTATCACAACTTGTGGAAGAGCCCACTAGGATGAGAGACGGGCAGAAGTCCAACGTTCTAGACCTCGTCATTACAAACCAAGTAGACATGGTCGACTGTTTAGTGATATCACCACCGATTGGTAAAAGTGACCACATGGTGCTAGATTTCAGACTTTTTCTGCCTGGAGGGGTAACAAGTGTACCTGTAACAGAACGCTTTGCATTCTTCAAAGGAGATTATGAGAGCATGAGGAAGCATGGGAAAGTAAAAGATATGTTCGTTTCAACAATGGTGCAGGACGGTGATGTTAATACGGATAATGACATTCTTGTACATTGTTTGGAAGAGTTAACAGCCAAGTTTATACCAAAGGTCAAAGCCAGGAATAATCAGCAGCCACTATGGATGAACAACGATGTACGTCAAGCAATCAAATGTAAACATAAAGCTTGGAACCGTTTTCAAAAATCTAGAAGTGAGCCCGACAGAGTATCCTACAATATAGCGAGAAATGAGGCAACCGATAAAGTAAACATACATGTAGCAAAGAAGTAATTTGAACGTAAGCTGACCTCAGAAATAAAATCCAATCCTAAAAGTTTTTGGAGATATGTTCAAAGTAAAAACAAATTTAGACAGGGTATTGGTGACTTGGAAAAGCCTGATGGAACCATTGCAAATGATGATGCAGATAAAGCAGAAACACTGAACTTATTTTTTGCATCAGTCTTTACTAAGGAGGATTTATCTCTTGTACCAGCCCTTGATCTGAGGATTTGTGACAAGCAACTAGATACGGTCTGTTTTAATTATGAAAACATCAAAAAAGCTATCATGAGATTGGACCAATCAAAATCTCCTGGACCAGACAACATTCACAATCGCATCCTTAAGGAATTAGTGGACGACATTTCCCGGCCACTTGCCCATCTTTTTAACAAATCTATGGCGAGTGGGGTGGTATGTGACTCATGGAAAGAAGCCAATGTGACTCCTATTTTTAAGAAAGGAGATAAAAAGAAACCAGGAAATTATCGTCCAGTCAGTCTAACCAGTTCTCTTTCCAAATTAATGGAGACCATCGTACGTGATGAAATTGTCAAATATATGAATGAGAACTCTCTGTTCACGGAGGAGCAGTACGGATTTAGAAGAAGTAGATCTTGTGCTACACAGTTGCTAAACGTTTCTGAAACCTGGACAAAGGAATTAGACAACAAGGGAAGTATTGACTGTATCTACTTGGATTACAGCAAGGCCTTTGACAGTGTCCCGCATGCTAGACTTTTGAAAAAAGTAGAGGCCTACGGTATAACAGGTAATCTGCATAGATGGATCAAGTCTTTCCTGACTGGAAGAACTCAGCGGGTAGTCATAAACGGTACCCCATCGAGTGCATCAAAAGTTGTCAGCGGCGTAGCTCAAGGAAGTGTGCTGGGGCCGACATTGTTCTTGTTGTATGTTAATGACATTCCAGATATTATATGTAACACTGCATCAGAAGTCAAACTATTTGCAGATGACACCAAAATCTTCTCACCAATTCACTCTTCATTGGATGGCAAAAATCTACAAGCAGATCTAACAAAGCTCTCAAAATGGTCCCATCAGTGGCAACTACCATTTAATCAGGAGAAGTGCAAGGTAATCCACTATGGTCGAAGAAATCCTTGTTATGATTATTTCATATCAGACGAAGATACACCTATTCCTGCCGTTGAACTAGAAACAGACCTTGGAGTAACCTTTGACCAGCAATTGAAGTTTTCACGTCATGTGGATGGGGTATGTGCTGCTGCAAATCGCAAGCTAGGGATTATCAAGCGGACATTTTCTAATTTGGACAAAACAGGCTTTATACATCTGTACAAATCAATTATAAGACCAAGACTCGAGTACTGCTCAACGGTGTGGCATCCTGTATTGAAAAAAGACAGCACGAAAATAGAAAAGGTACAGCGTAGAGCAACTCGCCAAATACACATGCTACGACACTTGAGTTACGAGAAGAGACTAAAACATCTCAACTTACCATCTCTTGCCTACAGACGCCATAGAGCAGACATGATACAGATATACAAAATAATGCATGGCCTAGATGAACTGGATCTAGCACACTTCTTTGACCATCCAACTGATAATAGAACCCGTGGCCATCGATACAAGATCGTTAAGAAGAAAGTCTACTCAAAGCTTAGACAGGGATCATTTTCACAGAGATGTATCAATGAATGGAACAACCTCTCCTCTGTAGTTGTGGAGAGCATGTCACTAAACAGCTTTAAATCCAATTTGTTGAAATTTTGGTCGTCAAGAAAAGATCAATATGACCCAGAGGAGTCCTTCGCTTGTCCATGTTCATCAATTGCTGTATAGCGCCACTAAACATGTGTCAAAATATGGATTCTTCATCCGAATGTCAACGAGAGGCAAATAAGTTTTTAACTTTAAATGCCTACTTCCAAGGTATAACAAACAAAATACAGTGATAAACAATTAGATATTAAACAAAACAAAAAAATTACAATAAACCTACAAATTACAATACATATGAAGTATACATCAATGAGAACAGAGTAAGTTAATCATCAAAAGCAATTTTGTATAAATGCGTCTTACGACAAGTCACGAGGAGAACAAATTAGAATTTCATGGAGGACTCACTTCTTGTTGAGTTCAGTTGCGTTGAGCGTAGCAGCAGCGATCTCATTTTGACCGTCGTGTTCATCGTCGACATCCTCCGCCTCGTTGTATTCATTGTACGGCGTGTCGGGCTCGTCCACCTTCATGTGGCCATAGTCTTTGTCGGCGGGATGATAGGTGGCTAGGATGTTCATCTCATCCCATGTGATGCCATCCCTGGTGGCGAGAAGAGAGAGAGAGAGAAAGAGGGTTGGGTTCGAGTTCAAATTCAAATCAAAATTCAAATTTAAGTCAAATCAAAATAAAATTCAAATTCAAATTCAAATTCCTAATTCAAATTCAAGTCAAATTGAAATTAAAATTCAATTCATTTTCAAATTCAAATTCAAATTCAATTTCAATTCGTCCACCTTCATGTGGCCATAGTCTTTGTCGGCGGGATGATAGGTGGCTAGGATGTTCATCTCATCCCATGTGATGCCATCCCTGGTGGTGGGAAAAGAGAGTTCAAATTCAAATTCAATTTCAAATTCATGTAAAATTTAAATTCAATTTCAATTTCATTTTGTCAGGCTCGTCCACCTTCATGTGGCCATAGTCTTTGTCAGCAGGATGATAGGTGGCTAGGATGTTCATCTCATCCCATGTGATGCCATCCCTGGTGGTGGGAAAAGAGAGAGAGAGAGACGGTTGGTTCGAGTTCAAATAAAATTAAAATTCAATTTCATTTTCAAATTCAAATTCAATTTCAATTTCAATTCGTCCACCTTCATGTGGCCATAGTCTTTGTCAGCAGGATGATAGTTGGCTAGGATGTTCATCTCATCCCATGTGATTCCATCCCTGGTGGTGGTAAAAGAGAGATAGGTTGGGTTCGAGTTCAAATTGAAATTGAAATTGAAATTCAATTTTTATTTTCAATTTCGAATTCAAAGTCACACTCAAATTGAAATTTGTTTGTTTGTTTGATTGAATTTATTTCTGCATTCAAAAATATACAAATTCAAAATACAAAATTTCGAACAATAACAAATACAATGAATACAATGTTTACAAAAGTAATTAAATAAAAAATCTTGTACAATTATATCATTCGATAAACATGTACGAAGCATACATGTACAATAACATAAGAAATATGAAATATTTTCAATAAATTAGAGAGGTAATTTGGAACGCAGGAGACCACCATCGTGAGCGGTTAGGCTGGAGATGGATGGCGGCCTCGTAAAAAGAATTGGCGACATAACTCTCTTCGAAAAACTGAGTGACCAAGAGGGTGCGGTGCAAGTGCAGGTGCAAGTGCAGGTGCAGTGAGCAGTTGCATGATAAAGAATAAATAAGTCACGGTTTTGTTATACTAATTTAAAGAGAGGGGAGCATATGATTGTATTAGTTGTCGTTTAAGTGTAGCTTTTAAGGAGTAGATGGTTGAACAAGACTTTATGTTGTCGGGTAAATCATTCCAAATGTCCGGGCCAGAATGTCTAACAGATTTGTGTGTTATTGATAATTTGGGGTTTGTAAGATGGAAGTTTCCAGATATGCGAGTAGAGTATGAATGAACGGAATTATTAAACCTAAACATGTTATCAAAGGATGGTGGAAGCAGATTATTATTGTACTTAAACATAATAACTGCTACTTGAGTAGTGTTCAGATCGAAAATTTTTAGTGTTTTAAGTTTATAGAATAAAGGATCAGTGTGAGCTAAGAAATGCGAACCTGTACAAATACGTATGGCTTTCTTTTGCAGTTTGAAAATAGAATTAATTTTTGTCGAACCACAATTTGCCCATACACTATTACAATATGTTATATAATTTAATTTCAATTTCAAATTTAAATTCAAATTAAATTTCGATTTCAAATTCACATTTAATTTCAAATTCAATTTTTATTTCAAATTCAAATTCAAATCTTGTCCCATTTGATGCCATTTACTGTATGTGGCGCACACTGAAAATCAGGACTTTTTTCATGTTTGTGATACGAACCAATATTGGTTTGATGGTTTGTTTTATCTGACTGCTGTGTATGCTTGTAAGTATTAGCAACCAGGGGACCGACGGCTTTAAAGGGCGAGTCCACTACAAAATAACTTACTTTCATTAGAAGCAGAAAAATCAGACAAACCAATCAAAAATAGTTCGAGCAAAATCGGATAACTAATAGGAAAGTTATGAAATCAATATTTACGAATAGGGTCTATACTAGGCACATTCATGGGACACTAGAGGGCGCTTCGCGCTCGTACGAAAATCTGAATGGCCTTGCTGCGGTGGGTCGGCAATAATCAGCCCAAAACTTGGATATGGAAGAGTGGAAGGATATATCTTTTTTATAATGTTATCTGGTCTTACCCTTAACCATCCTATGTTTAATCTATGTAGAAATAACATGCGAGTACGATAAGAGAAACATCGGGCCCATTACTGATGCAACTTTTGAAATATTAGCCTAGAAATGACCACCAAACGGAAAAAAATGACATTTTTTCCCGACAAATCTTCATAAAATCTGAGTTATAAACAAGTCACATCTAGGTACACTAATACAAATACGATTTTCTGAAAATTAAGGTATGATTTATTAAGTTTCTTTCAAGTATATTTCTGCGCATTGCAGCGCCAATATTCTACACTGCTTCAAAATCACCCTTGAAATTTTTTTTGCAACGAATTTGTTACGCGGTCCGCGAGTGTTCCCCGTTCCTTGCGTGTTGAAAGTTTGGTAATACATAGTTTCCATTGACTCGCGCACGAAAAAATGGTCGAAAACAAAATGTCAAATGAAGAAATAAACAAGCTTTTGTATAGTTATAAGAGTTCTACTGAGGTTTCTTTGTCGATTTAATTTATTATATAGTCTCAATTAGAATTCAGAATTATCTCACTGAAAAGTTAAGAAACCGACGATGTTCTCGATCGCAGTTATTTTCATTTTGCCAGCAGCCGATCTAGCGTTGTTTGGGCAAAAAGCTAGGCCGCTGCCTACCCACCGCGAACCTTTCCGAGTCCCGCTAAAATGGTGCTCTGCGGAGCTCCGCGGCTGCGTTGGTATCGCTGCAAACTCTCAGCCGGCTAGCTCCCCACGACGGACCATTCGCGGTATGGCGAGAGTTTGTGTGCGAGGTATGATTTTGGATTCGAGAACGCACGTAATGCAACTGTGCGCGTCATTTTCAGCTGTCGAATGTATACGACCAATTTTACATGTACGATTTTTAGTACAGATACTTGGTCAGTTTTCTTCTTATATCTTTGGTTTTACAACATTTAAAAATATAATTTCTTCAAATTTGCTCCTGACTCGGTTCAGACTAATTGTATGATGTGTTTTCAAGTCAGTTTTTTTGAATATATTTTTTTGCATGAATTTGCCTATCTATACAATACGGTATTCAGAAAATAGTATCAATGATGAACACTCCAGCAAAGCATAGGTCTAGAGAGTCAATGCTAATTATGCGTGTTGACCTCTAGCGCTGTACTACATGTTAATAGGCAGCAATTCCACACATGAATAGTCAATACACACATTACACACAAATGCACACAATGAATATGATGTGGCTGATCAGTAAGTTTGACAGTCAGTTGAGTAGACTCACAATTTAAATTTTCAAATTATTCTTTCTGACATCGGTAAGTTGATTTTTTTTAATTTTATTGCTAGAGTCTATTTAGATCTAAGTTTCATCAATTGTCACTAAAGTGCCAATTTTGAGTGAAATCAGTAATTGAGTTTAGTCCCAGCTTAGTCCCGACATGACTGGCTACGCATCCGCATCCAGAAAAAGAGGCGTAAAGGTGTCTTTTTCAGCTATAGATCTAGGGTCTACGGCGGCGGCGGCGACGTTATCCTTCAAAAAGGGGCGTTTTTCAAGCACTGATCGCACAAAAACCAAATAAAGGGTACCTTTTCAGATTCACAGGTTCGGCGGCGTCTACGTTTTCCTTTAAAAGGAGGTGTTTTTCAAGCACTGATCGCACAGAACCCCCAAAAAGGGTACTTTTTCAGGATCACCAGATCACAGGTTTTGACGTTTTCTTTTTAACGAAAAGGGTCATTTCAGAAAAGGTGCGATGCGCCATTGATGGACACGGGTGGGTAGCATATATGTATGAGAGTGACCCCCTGGGAGTTTAGTACAGTGATGTTTGAAATGTTGAGAATCAATAGCACAGCTTTTAAAATTTAATACACAACCAGGATATTATTAGTAACTAGCAGGACCCGTGGAAAATCCACGGGATTCTAGGGGAGGTCCGGGGTGGGGGGTTAAATTAGATTGTTTTTTTTATAGTCAATTTGTATACTACACGCTGTTTGACCTTGAATGGCTCACCGTAAAACAAACTGTCAGGTATGATCTTGCATAATTACGATTTATTTGCGTTATTATTGTTGTGATTTCAATGTAGTTTTCGTGTAAAGACTAAAAAGGCAGAAGCTTGGATTATGATTATATATTGGCATTGTTCACCAAATTTGTATAATTATTTTCAAAGTAAAGATTTTACGCGAACAATCTGACGGTTTATGCCAATATGTAGCAGTCAGCTGCATGCAGTGCACAAATTGACTCGACTGTGTGTGTGACTGTGAGCGTAGAATCCAGTGAACAATTTTTTTTTTTCGGGTGCTCGATCTATATCAAATTTTGGGGAAATTTTCGGGGGTTACTTTTTCAACTTTCGGGTTTTTTTTTTTCTTGGGCTAATTTTTCATTAATTCATTTAAGGATAGTTTGTTGAGTTTGGTAGCGTAGTGTTACGTAAAAAAGGCGTACTTTCTGCGTCAAGTTTCTTCGCCGAAAGTACGCGAATTGTTTAAAACATATTAAATTGCCTAAAACCCCTGAGCCTTCGGGGGTTCGGTTCAGCCCTTTGAACCCGTGGACACCACGCCTGCAACGCGAATTGTTTAAAACATATTAAATTGCCTAAAACCCCAGAGCCTTCAGGGGTTCGGTTCAGCCCTTTGAACCCGTGGACACCACGCCTGCACTCAACTCGCTTTGGGCTACTTGAACCCCCCCCCCCCCCCCCCATACAGTGAAAAACGTTTTAATGCATTGATTTTATGCAAGAACTGTATCATAGTAAAAGTATTATCATGTTTTTAAACCACCATGACGACCGTCCGATTTTCTTGTGAAAACGTTACTTTGAAAAATGATTTGATTTTATGCAAGAACTGTATCATAGTAAAAGTATTATCATGTTTTTAAACGACCATGACGACCGTCCGATTTTCTTGTGAAAACGTTACTTTGAAAAATGATTATCGAAATTCAGTATACAACTATGCATGGTTAGAATAATCACAATCTAAGCTCAGGTTTCATACCTGTATTCACGAAACTATATTGAAATCGGGGCAATAATAGCAATTTCAGAGTGTTGTTTACTCTCCTTACACCATGTGCACAGGCCTAGCTACTCCGGTCACCGCTACTCCAGGCTCACACACTCAGCTCCGAAATCACCGGCGATCGACAGCAGCGCTCAGCTGCAGTGCAGTGGCAATACACCACACGTGTGTACGTGTGGACTCAAGGCGTACTATCACATCTATTTGCGCTATTATTGTTGTGATTTCGATGTAGTTTTCATGAAAAGACCAATAAAACAGAAGCTTGGACTTTGATTATGTTGTCATAGATCACAGAATTTGTATAATTACTTTCAGTTTCAGAGTAAAGATTTTACGCGAAAATAGGTCCATGGTTTGCGCCAGTTGTAGCAATCGCCTCGACTCGAATCGACTGTGTGCATGTGTGTGTCCTGAGCGTGTAATACACGTACACTACACTATGGCAGTATGGGCGCCTGGTCTACAAAGAATATCCTATTGTAAGATGCCTTACTCGAGGAACGCCCGCACCCGTTGCAATAAGATTTGCTACACCCGTTGACGCGAGTGGATTCTCGTCCATCGTGTGTCTCTTCGTCTCTCTTTAATAATTAGACAGAGGGAGGGTGCACGCCTTGCCGACTCGCTCTCGCGGGTTCGTCGCTTCCTTGCAATCCACCACGCCCGCCGTGCTCTCGTCCGCCCGTCCTCCCCGGCACCCCGAAACCGCGTTTAACGACATGGACGTCGATCACGGGGTCGAGGTGGCACGCGGGTTACGGGAGACAGGCCTCGTGTAATTGTGCCGCCCTCCCCGCGCCAGGGCGGAGGCGGGCGGGGTCGGGGAAAGACGTTTTTGAGGAACCGTTTTGTACCCGTTTGGACCCCCCGCGGCGATTTTGCGTATTAATAATATAGATGCAGCTGTGTGTAGATTACAAAGACTCAAGAAAGAGTACGTGGGACTACATAAATTGGTCTTGTATTTAATTGAACATGTTGAAGGGAACCTAATATTACTTACTCAGGTCGATTAGCAGGGTCTTCAAAGTGCCTTGAAGGTTTCAAAATACTTTTCTTAGGTTGATTTTCTAGCTTTTCTGCCATGTCCGCTTTGCAGGATGGATTTTCGTTGCGTCGTCTAATTTTGCCTGTGCACCTAAAATAAAAAATTGAGATTGATGAACTCCCACTGACTTTAGTCTTTCGCCTTTTCGGTGACCTTTGCATTTGACACAAGTTTTCAGCGAGTTTATTATCTTTATTTTAATCTAAAAATACCTAAATAATGTCAATATTCAATCAATATTAAAATGTGTATTAAATAAAGACTTAGAATTTGTTTAAAAATTGAAAAGAAAATATAGACGATCCTCAACTCTCAAGACCATTTGGCAAGGATTTTGTATGTGAGCTAGCTTCAGTCAGTGGCGGATCCAGGAAGGGGGGGGGGGCGTTTGCCCGGACCTCCTCCCCTGGGAAAACAACCAGGTAAAAACACGTAAATTGGTTTTTAAAAGAAGACGAGCCCCCTCCCCTGGTGCTCAAGGGGGGGGGGGGTGCGATTTTTTTTTAATTGGGGGGGGGCAAAAAAAAAATCTCTCCCCCCCCCCCCCCCCCCCGCTTATTCATCGGCTGGCTGTTTCGCCGCTAAATATTTTCTCACGATTTGGACCTCCTCTTTGGCCCCCTCCCCTGTCGCTGGCTGGATCCGCCCCTTTGGCTTCAGTTACTAGCTGGCCGACTGCAACAGCTAGTGCATGCATGGCTACCCCCCCCCCCCCTTTGCCGATTCTACAAACCTACTTGCGAGCGAGAAAGATATAAGTATATAGACATGATTTTCACGCGCTTCATGAATATGCGGATGGTTCAACTGGGAATGAAACGAGCGAGCGAGCAAAAAGGAAACAAATTAAGTTATGAGATATCAGGGGCGGATCTAGCTTTTTGCTAAGGGGGGGGGGGTTTGACCAAAATAATGACGATGCGGAGCATCGTCCACGAGCCGCGAAGCGGCGAGCCGATTTTTGGGGGGGTGTTTATTTGAACCCCGTAAGTGATGTTTTCCTGGCATCTATTAACACAATGGAGACCATAAAAAGCAGTGCATGATAACGTCTTTTTAAATCAAGTAACAGTTAAATACACAGTTATATCCAGAGTTATCATGTGTTTGGTTAAGTTACCAGATGAGTTGAATATCTTCTCACAATATTTGCACTTGAAAGGGTTTCTCTCCAGCGTGCGTTCTTTTTTCTTTTTTTTTCTTTTTTTTTTCTTCTTTTTTTTCCTTTTTTTTTTTTTTTTTTTTTTTTTTTTTTTTTTTTGCCGCCCAAGGGGGGGGGGTTTAAACCCCCTAAACCCCCCCCCGTAGATCCGCGCCTGGATATTATTCCACATGCAGGCTTCATAATTCACTTAAAGCCCCACTGTCCTACTTGTAGCTACTTGCTCCCTCTATATAGAAAACTTCCCCAATCGGTGCCTGTTGGTCCCCCATGATCCTCTTTTTCTTATGTTAGTTGAGAGCTGAGTTAATGAGATATTTACCTGTCAGTGACCTCGATGTGTGGTCTAATCCCTTCTGGCCCAGTAGTGTTGACGGTCTTTAAGCTAGTTATAGGTTAGAGATATAAAAAAAGGAACGGGATTAATATATCGGGCCGACTCAAATCAAACTGGAGATAACGATTTTCGAGCATTATGTAACACGTGGCTTTACCCGAATATGACGTGAGTCACTTTACTATTTATACTCTAAAAATCTCGATCGGGCAATCCCCAGCGCCTTATTCCTCCACCCCACCGGATAGGTATAATAATTTACCAAATATAGGCGGTTTCACGGCAAAATTTGTATCATCACGTCACGGGGCGGCGATTTCTTTCCATGACCGGGGGACGATATGCGAGGGACGATGGAGCAGTGGCGTAATGAGCAGAAACGCTGGGGGGGGGGGTGCAGAAAAAAATCCGCATCATACCCGCTCTTACATGTTACATGCAGGCCCCGCGGAAAGTTTTTTCAAAGTGTAGGGGGGGGGGGGGTACTCTAATGTATTAACAATCAGGTGGGTCAAAGCGAGCGAAGCAAGTGGAACGTAAATTGGTGTAGGGTCCAGGGGCAAAGACCCGGCACGGATCAAGGGGCGTAGCCCCATGAAGCTCAGGGTTTTTAGGCATTTAATAACGGTCAGATGAGCATCCAGGGGCTGCCTTATAGGGAGGGCCCTTGGTGGGGTCCAGTTGGGCAGAGCCCCCGGAAGCTCAGGGTTTTTTTGGCATTTAATTACGGTCAGATGAGCATCCAGGGGCCCGCCTTAGGGCCCTGGTGGGGTCCAGAGGCGGAGCCCCGGAAGTTTAGGGATTTTAGTCATTTAATTACGGTGAGATGAGCAACCATGCATGGGCCCGCCTTAGGGCCCTTGGTGGGATCCAGGAGGCAGAGCCCCCGGAAGCTAAGGGAAATACCATGCCATTTCAGCATCATTTGTCATTCACTGGTATCGAATCAGAAATAAACCACGTTTGATTTTTTTTAGGGGGCAACTGCCCCCAGCCCCCCCCCATCATTAAGCCAGTGCGAGGGAGCATAGTGAACGAGAGGGGTGAAGGTGTCGGAAGTGACTACCCCGCAGATTTTAGAAGTTTTGTGGTATAACATTTTTATTTTCACACTTTACTGTTCTACAATATTTACTAGTACACTTTGAAGGATATTATGCGAGGGAGCGAGAAGATTTTTGCATTTCATTTTTCTAAACGCCGCTCTCTTGGGCCCTCCATAGCCTAAAGTTTGTTGCAGTCTTTAGTCAGTATTTGCTATATCCTTTTGGGGGGCACTTTTTCATATTTTCCAGGAGGGACGATCCCCCCTAAAATAAATGAGGGGGGGGGCGTGTCCCCCCGTCCCCCGGGGTCGCCGCCCCTTCATCACGTATTAGTCAAAACATATTCTTTCACATTATTGGTAAAAAGAGTTTTCATTTTTTGAGAGGGGGCCCGTTTCCAAAACTAGTCTATACCCTTAAAAAAGGCGAGTTACAATTAAGCTATTTAAAATCTAATTTTAAAGGTATTACAAAGTTTTGGGAAATTTTGAAAATTGGGTGGATAGTGATTCTTTACAATCTTGATATATTTAGATGCTCCTGTGCATGTATTATAAGCACTAGAAAATTTAGCACCTAAAACACTTCTGCTTTTGAGAAAAAATGAATATGAAAATCTACCGGTGCTCCCGGTAAATGTTGATAAATTTCAAATAGCGCCTACGGCCGTATAATTGTAGCTGCGACACTGACAATCTCAGAATATTATGTAGTTGTGATATATAATTACCAAACGGGAATAGCTAATCGGTCGATTTTAGTCAAGAAACATTGCTTTATAGCTTAATTAATATCTTGACCTTGAGAAGGAGCTATACAACATAAAGAGTTTATTATTTACAATTTCATAACTTTGGACTCGTTTTCAACCACGACAACGATCAATGTATATTTTAGGATCGCATCTGCTTCCAATATGTTCATTTGAACCAAATTCATGACCCCTTACCAAAACTTTGTATTACCTTTAATGGGGTGCAAAATTTAAATTACGAGGTGCTTGAGCAACTAATGCGATGATGCGAGAGGGCTGCTCGAAATTTTATTTAAAATACAATTAATTAATCCTTCGTATTGGGTGTGTGTGTGTGTGTGTGTGTGTGTGTGGGGGGGGGGGGGGTGCAAAACCTACAACCGTCCATACTTTATTTTACATCAGCTCAATTTCCCTTTTTCTCCTCTTCTTCTGACTCATTCCCTTCCCTCCCGACCTCGATTTCCTTTTTTCTCTATCGCCCTCTGTCTATCATGCGCTCATGATGTGTTATTTACTGTAATGTCTAAATCTACTTTTATGTATATCAGTCACTGATACATATACATGTATGTATCTATATATATATATATATAATATCAGGGGCGGATCCAGGAATTTCTTGCCGGGGGGGGGCACACGGTGGGAAAGAGATTGGCCGGGGGGGGGGGGGGGGCACGTCCCTGTTTTTCAGTAAATTTTGGGCGAATTTAGGGCTGATTTTAACATATTTTTTTTTTTGCCGGGGGAGGGGACACGTGCCCCCTTTTTACCCCCCTGGATCCGCCACTGAATATATATTTATATAATAGGCCAAGTATTTCGATTATTACTGTTTCGTTTTTTATTTATTCGTATTTTAAGATCGTGAAATTTCTTAATTTCCGGCCCTGGCTCTTGAGTTCTTCTATTTTTGGCACTCCATTCTCTGACCCATATGAGTGCTGCCTGGGACACATGACCCTGCCCCCTCTCCTTAGATACGCCACTCCAGACGCCCAGTAGTTCAAAGAAGATATAAATAGGTGCAACAAAAAGAAACAAAGAAGAGAGGAACGTGAGGAATGTGTGTAAGAGTGTGTGTGGGTGTGTGTGTGTGTGTGTGTGTGTGACAGAGAGAGAGAGAGAGAGAGAGAGAGAGAGAGCTATAGAGAGAGAGAGGCCGGGGGGGGGGGGGAGGTGGGGGGGGGGGGGGTACGTACGTAGCCTATCAGTCTGAGAGAGAATTAATTACTAATTAAAGAAAGAGAGAGAGAGAGAGAGCCTAAGAGAGAGAGAGAGAGTGAGAGAGAGAGAACATAAGAGAGAGAGAGAGAGAGAGGGAGAGGGTAAGAGAGAGGGAGAGATGGGGGCTTGATAAAATATACATTCTCTTCCATAGGCTCCATCTTGTTCTTCATGTTCTTTAATTATGTTAATTGTCTATAATATTATTGTTGTTGTTCTCAGTTTTATTCTTCTTCTAATTCTTCTGTTTCTTCTGTTTAACTCTCCTCTACGGAGGACATACTTTGTATGATTGAATCTCTTTGCCCCCCACCCCCACTCAGTGTTATTTAGGCCTTTGAAAGCACCCCCCCTTATATCTCAGGGCTGTCATTCTGAACCCCCCTTTCGCCCCGGCTTTTCCTGCATTGGAGACCTCCCTAAATCCGCAACACTGCTCAATGTAACCCCTTATCTATGATATTCAAGATTTTTATAATCCCCTTTTAAAATTTCTCAGGAGTCTAATGAGAGAGAGAGAGAGAGAAAGAGATCGAGAGAGAGAGAGAATTAAAACACCCCCTATTTGATATTTTATATAACCCCCTTTCTAAATTTCTCAGGAATCCAAAGAGAGAGAGAGAGAGAAAATACCCCCTTTTTAAAGAAATCTACGGGTGAAAAGTCAAATAGATCTACACCTCCTTTTAAAAAAACAATTCTCGGACCGGACTTTGTCGCTCGAAAAGTACCCCTTTACCAGAGATTTGGGGAACACGAATGACAACATTACATATTATACATGTGCACAGTGGCCTTTGGAATGTAGAAAATCACTATCTAACATCTACTCCGGCAATTCATGGTAGAGCTGCTTCAGAAATGAGCTGCAGTTTTTGTCATTTTGTTTATTCATTCGATCGCGCGCGATATAGCGCTAGCATGCACTGCATGCATTGCATCGCAATTACACACATAGATAATACGCACTTTGTCAACATTCGGCTTGAGCTCGGGGTATATCGTCAGCTCTCAGAAGTCAGATGCTTTTGAATGAAAATGCTCTTAGGGACTGCGAATGTATTGAATTGATTGAAAATAAGGTAATGAACATATTGTAGTAATAAATGTGCTTAATGACTAAATATAGATTTGAAGAGTAGAAAAAGGGCGACGCAGGTTTTTTTTCATTCATTCACTTAGCTCATCAACAAGACAAGATGTATGATGTTGCAATTGCAGTTTTTGGGAGCCGCATTTTCCTGTGAAAGTAATGTTGTGCAATGTCAAATGTCGGGACTTCCCTCGGCTTAATTAAGCTAGTTACGTTACATTGATATTAATTCACAAGTTTTGTGCCAAGACTAAGTTGTAATTGTATTCAACTGGCTGAATATTCAACTGGCTAGAATAGAATCTATAGTATTTTCACTCTGTCTAGCTGTCACTAACTAACTGTTACTGTTAGTACTCAGACCTGCAGACTCTAGAGTAAAGGAGGGGGTAACAGAGCTACCAAGTGTCACGCATTAGGCGTGACGTCATGCATTTGGAGGGTCTGAAAACGGCTCTCACGCATGGCGTGCGTGCTAGATTTAAAAGAAACGCCATACCTTTACGTGTGTTATACCCTCGCACGCGCCCACGCGCCCACGCGCGCACGCGCGCGCCGAAAAATGAAAATGTCACGCATTGCCGATCTTTTACCTTGGCGTCTGGGGTAAACGACCAGCTCCAGTTTTCGGCCCATCCGTGGGATGCATGGTAAAATCCCTTTAAAATACATCGCATAAATTAATAGCATATCACATATCCCACACATACCATACCATGCCAGAGTCACTTACTGAAGAACCACATTTGCAATGGAAAATATATCCTAAAATATCACATTTTAGCGATGTAATCGGCGGTCCCGCTACCCAAATCTGAAAAATCGAGTTTCTTACGCGTGTATGTAAGAAATAGCTTTATTTCAAGTATTTTTCAGATTTAGAGCCCGATTTTGTATTAGTCGCAAGCTCAAAAGTATCTCATCGCATGTATTGAATCGGAGTCGGGCTAACTCGCCCCGCGGGACATCTCGCCCCAGCCTTTTAGGCTGGGGCGAGATGTCCCGATATGATCGAGAGATACCAATGTGTATAATGTTTGTGCTCATTGTGACTTAATAATGCCATTTCCAACCACAATCTGCAATGGAATTGTGTTATACGATACTATTGAAGACAATCTATAACTTCTCTTTAGGTAAAATGACAAAAAAATGGCATTTCGGACAATTTACTCACAGCTCGCAATTCGCATTGCCGCACGTACATTAAATGTGCGTTGTATCGACTCGGACCACTGAAATTCGAGCAGTGTTTTTGTCAGTAAATCACTGCAAAAATATCATTTTCATAATGTATGAAGGTCTATTTTTGATTCCTGGTATACATTTCGTTATTGAGAAGTCGAATGTACTACATTTTAGACGAGATGGCTGATGTTTGTTCACATTCTTTCGTCATGGCCGTAAATTAGCAGACTACTGTTGTGCACCGCGCAGCAGCTCATCGCTCAGCTCAGTGTCCAGCTAGCAGTACAGCGCCGCCGCCGGGCGGGTCGGCGGGGGAATTCACTGACTCGGCATCCGTACCCGCTGCACTGCACTGCCCAATTTGATCGAGTGAGTAAACTAATCAAACTACAGTAAGGTCCTACATTCATCTAGATCTATATCTACTATATTATCATTATTCATTCAGAGTAGAATATCCAATTTGATTGAGTGAGTAAACTAGACCACTGTAGCTACATCATCTTTACTACTAGCAGAGGCGGCGGAGCGACTTCCAAAGTGGGGGGGGGGGGGGGCACCAACAAAAAAAGGGCACTTTCTGGAAAAAAGGGCACCTTCAAAGGGAAATCTCAAAGGGAAAATATACAATTTGTTAGACATTGGTATATACACCTATATTGTGATTACATTATCGGGGATGATTTCAATATTTGTTTTTATTTATACATCATATAAGATTTTGCGTATCATCTTTGCAGTTGAGTGTGATGGTCTAAAAATTCATTTGCGAGCGAGCAAAGCGAGCGAGAATTCTTTTTAAAGATTTATGAGGTCGCAGTGCAAAAAAATACATCTTATAAAGAGGAATGACCCAATCCTGATGGGGTTATATAGGCACATTCTCATAACGGAAGACTGAAAAGATCTTTGATAAGTTACATAATTATAACATCTATAACTACGAGCGAGCGTAGCGAGCGAGCCTTGGGGGAAATTGCTTTTAGTCGCTTGAAATTAGGGGCACGTTTGATGATGAGAGGAAAAGGGGACACTTATCGAAAGGGTTAAGACAGTTATTAGAAAAGAAAAGGAGCATGTGTCAGAGTACAAAGGCTAATTATCAGAGGTGAAAATGGGGCACTTCTTACACCTAAAAAAAGAGGCATGCACCAGGGATGAAAAGGAAATGGGCATTTGTCGATGGAAAAGAGGCGTCCATTAGATTTTGATAGGGGGCATTTATAAGAAGTGAAAAGGGGCATTTATGAAAAAGGGATAGGGTCTTTATTAGAAAAGAATTTGGGCACATATCATTGTTAAAAGGGTAATGAGAAGGGGAAGTGGTTCTTATTAAAAGGGAAAAGGGGCACATATTAAAATAAACGGGGCACTTATCAAATACGAAAAGGGGGTAATTATGAGAAGGAGAAGGGACACTTATAAGGAAAAAAAAGAGCATTTATTGGGAAGGAAAAGGGGGACGTGTCAAAATAAAAGGGGCATTTATAAGAGATGAAGGGTGCACTTATCAGGAGGGGAAGGGGTACTTGTCAAAGTAAAACGAGTATCTCTCAGAATTGAATAGGGTCATTTACAAGGGATGAAAAGGGGCACTTATGATAATGAAAAGGAACTATTTTCATAGATGAAAAGAAAAAGGGGCATTTATGAGAAGGGAAAAGGGCTCTTCTTTAAATGGGGGCACTTATCATAAGCAAAATGGGCACTTATTAAAAGGGAAATGGGGCACATGTGTAAATATAAGGTGCGCTTATCCAAGTTAAAAAGGGGGAAGGGGCACTTTTTACAAAGGAAAAGGGGCACTTGTCAAGGCAAAAAAAGGGAACCTCTCAGATTTAAATAGGGCAATTATCAGAGGTGAAGGGGGCGCTTATCAAAAGTGAAAAAGGGGCGCTTCTTGTATCTAAAAAGGGGAACTTACTAGAGATTAAAAAAGGCACTTATGAGAATGGAAAATGGACACTTATTGCAAAGGAAAATGGGAACTTTTCAAAGGAAAAGGGGTACGTGTCAAAATAAAAGGGGCACTTATCAGAGGTGGAAAGGGGAAGGGGCACTTTTCAAAATGAATAGGTGCACTTTTCAAAATAAAAGGGGCACTTTTCCTCTGTAAAAAGGGGCACTTGTCAAGGTAAAAGGGGCACTTTTCCTATGCAAAAAGGGGCACTTTTAGGGTACTTGAAAAAGTGGAAGGGCACTGTGCCCCCCCTGCCCCCCCCCCCCCCCCCCGGGATTGCCGCCTCTGACTACTAGTCATTCAGGGTAGAATCTCTGATTAACATGATGATGATTAATGAATTGAAGGAATGGAATTTTTCTTTTTTCATAATCAGATATTCATATTTTACTCTTAAAAGTTAAAGACTTAATAAATAGCTATATCTAATGTTAGGGCCTATCACACGGGTCTAGCATAGTACTCTAAGCAGAGAAGTGAGCTGACGAATCGCCTTTTTTTTTTGGAGGGAGCTGCCTCACAAAAATTCTACAAAAAAAGAATTATTAAAGGCGTTGGTTTTAAGTTTTTGTATATTTACGCAGCCCCCACCCCCTACCCCCCCCCCCCTCCTCCTCTATACGCATCAAAATAAAAGGGGCACTTATCAGAGGTAGAAATGGGAAGGGGCACTTAAAAAAATGAATAGGGGCACTTTTCCTATGTAAAAGGGGCACTTGTCAAAGTAAAAGGGGCATTTTTCCTATGTAAAAAGGGGCACTTTTCCTATGCAAAAAGGGGCACTTTTAGGGTACTTGAAAAAGTGGGAGGTCACTTTAAAAAATTAATAGGGGCACTTTTCCTATGTAAAAGGGGCACTTGTCAAAGTAAAAGGGGCATTTTTCCTATGTAAAAAGGGGCACCGCCTCTGGTGAAGTCTATTTGAGACCCTTGTATGTAGTGCGAGTTTGTATTCATGTATTCAAGATCTTTGGTCTTGTGGCGTAGTTACATGGGGCATGGATGGCAAAAAAAGGAAAAGAGAATATGGAAAAATAAAAACCTGAAGTTATTTTTTAAAGAGATAAATTGGTATTAAATAAATTGTATAGCACAGCAGAAAGGGACTGAGTACTCTGAGTGAGACCCATCCAATCTGTCTCGATACTCCTTATAGTGGGGTAGCTTAGTGACAAATATACCTTTGATCATGACAGGCCGGACAAAAGCATAATTTTTTCACCAGACATTTGTATATGTATGAGGATCAAAATTAGGCTATGCTCCAAAAAATCTGCTGACACGAATCATGAGTAAGTAGCCTTAATTTACATAATTTCAAAAGTCCCACCTGTGTGACAATGTGTCTGCATTCATAGACTAGCATAACAGGGAATTCCCCTGACTCCCATGAATGCTGGCTTCTGATTGGTCAAGAGTTTGTACTGCAAGCTGTAGTTTCAGGGAATTAGAAAGCAATGGGATTGCAGAGAAAGCTATTTTCATCCTTCTCCGGATCCAGTTGATTTATTTCAGACATTTCCCTCATTACAAACGTAAGTAAATCAGTTTTTACTGTAATAAACATCTTCTTAACTATTTAGGCATATTGTCATTTCAATGATGATATGTACACTTGCTAAGAACAAACCAAGAGTCAGTCCCACCCATGCAAATTTGTGTTATGAAATATATGAAGGGTTGGAAAGGAAGTAAAATAACATTTCAAGAGACGATGAACAAAACTGATTTTAGTACTAGTCAGAAATAATTTTTCTTTTCTTTGCATCACCTTTCATGAAATGGGTGCTATTCATTTCTCTTCCAAGATGAATTGTACTTTGAAAACAAAGGGGAAGATAAGTAGAATTGTGCCATACTCTGCTAGTCTATACCACCAGACACACCTTAACAACTTTGAACGGGGCATAGGTTGGTCAAAATCTAATTTGAGTGAGTGTTTGTGTGCATTATTATAGGTGTATTAGGGTGTGTTATGGTCATATATCAGAGCTAATTTGATGAAGTGTGTACCAATCAACTTTAAGCCCGCATAACTTTACACATAGGCCAGACCTGGGTAATTCAAAATTGGGTGAAAATTCATTACTGCAATGCGGTTTTTAAGTTTATGCCTTTACATCAGAATTGGACCGATGCCTCTCTGAATGTCTCTGTAAATGGGGACCAAGCATATTTATCTACACTGGTATAGTTACGGGTTCATGTTTTATTCATTCTAAGAACTTTATACTGTACATTGGGCCGTATACATAAAAGGTAGCAACTGCTTGTAAGCATTGGTTCAACTTCAAGCATAAGATCAAGCATAAAAGCAATTGCCTAAAATCTGTATGAATAACCTTGCTTGTCCTCAAACTTAGCTTTTGCTTGCCTTCAGCATGAAATTGCTCTGTCTTTCAACAAAACACGTCACACCATTCTAGGGAGAACACACGCGGTTTTCATTTATTCAAATGTCATTTGTTTGGTGGGAAGCTTTTTCCTGATATAGTAATTCATACTTAGTTGCTTAAAATATTTTCATTTAAGCTCTATTAAAGATCCATTATAGAATGATACATCACGAACAAAATCATGACATGACATGACAAAATCATGATCTTGTAAAAATACTAAGTAGTCATAACAACGTAAAGCAAGTGAGAATTCATCTGAAAAATGAACAACTAATTACTTCTGATGCTGCTGGCAAATTGGTGAAATATCATTTTGAGTCACACAAAAGAAATACTTAAAGGAGTACAATTATTACTGTATTATTACGGTTGTTGTTAGACAATTCAAATTAGAATACATGTACGTACCAAAGAATTATAAAAGTTAGGTGCTATATTACTTTTGCACAGCTTTATCAGGTAGTTTACTTCAAAATGATATCATGATCTTGGAATTCACTATGAAAGATAAGCCATCATCGTTTCTAGAAAAATGCCAGTACTCACACTCAAATTCTTCTGCACAACTGCTTCTAGGTAAAAGCAAAATATTTAATTAATGACTACATTTTTAACAAATGCTTGAGCTTGCTAGCAAAAGCTTTTTCTTGCAATCAATTTATATGCATACAGATTCAAGTAACAGGCTCCCTCAAGCAATTGCCACTCTTTATTCATACGGCCCATAACTATACTTACCATGTAGTATAGGCCTACTAATCAAGGCTATCAACTTTTTATCAAGCCGTTATATTAGATTTTTCCTAGCCAATGATGACGTTAGATTATAGCAGTTTAACTTTATGTCAGCTGAATAAACCAGAGATTATAAGTAAACAAATAAGAGTGATATGAGAGGCAAAAAATACAATAAATTAAAAAAACATAAACAAATAAATAAATAAAATAAATGGATAAATAAAAAAGTAAGTGACCTGTATCTGCAGGTTTGATTTTCAGTATATTTATTCTCATTTTATATAGGTCATCATGGATTGGAGCATTTGTATAATCTGCAAGAAACATACACAGGAAAAAGTGAACTGTCCGCAAAAAGGATTAATGCACAATGCAGAAAAAGTTTATGCTTCATTCTTGGAAAATGTTGACGAGTTCCGGAAAATAAACTCATTACCGATTGATGTAGACTTTGGACCTGAGGGAACAGTTGAAGCATTTGTGAGAAACAACGCCTCATGGCATCGTTCTTGTCATCAAAAATTTAATAATAACAAACTCAAAAGAAAATTGGAGGGAAAAAGTAAAGATGAGAAAGAATGTATACCTACTTACGACGGTCAAAGCGCCAGAAATCGGAATTTGAATACAAGAGTTTGTGCCTCTTCTGTGAACAAGCTGGAAATAAAACATTGCACAATTTCCAAACATTCGAAGCTGATCAGTCTCTCAAGAGAATGGCAAGTGACATGCAAGATGAAAAACTCATGTCAAAAATACGAGGAAGTGATATCATTGCTCTCGAAGCAAAGTATCACTTGGATTGTTTGACAAAATTTAGGAACAATTACAGGGGCCATCAGCGGAAATGTAGTTCTTCCAAGTCCAACAAGGAAACAGTGGAAGGAGAACGAGCACATGCTCAAGCATTTGTTGAGCTAGTTTCTTATGTTGAGTTTGCAATACAAGATGGGCAGTACATCTTCAAACTATCTGATCTCCACGAGAAGTATGAACACCGTCTTCAAAGTCTTGGATATCATGTCTCGGTGAATAAGGGCCGATTAAAAACCAAGCTTGTGGATCACTTCTTTGAAACAGACGTACAGGAACAGTCAGATGGCAAGAATGTTGTTCTTGTATTCCCTGAAGGCATGCAACAACTGCTGAAGGATGCTCTCAAGGACAAGGATTACCAAGATGAAGCTTTCCTGTTTGCCAAAGTTGCAAAAATCTGCAGACAAGACATTTTCGGGAAAACACACTTTATGTTTTCTGGCAGCTTCCCTACAAATTGTCAGAAAATGCTTCCAAGTCTTTCACTCCTATCATCAATGATCCTGTATGGAACAGATATGAAGAACAATGATGACGATGATGACTCACAAGTATGTCACACGATAGCCCAGATGTTCCTCCATAATTCCAAAAAGAGGTGTATGAAACCGACTACACATAAACGGCAGTCACTGGACAGAGAGCCTCCACTTCCAATCTACATTGGCCTTAACATCCACATAATGACAAGGAACAAGCAACTTATCAATCAGCTAGCCAGGCTAGGTATAAGCATCTCCTACGACCGAGTTCTACAGCTTGAGAAGAAACTGTCAGTGGCAATGTGCAAACAATTCACAGCTGAACAAATCGTGTGCCCATCCATTCTCAGGAAAGGCCTCTTTTCTGTTGGGGCACTGGATAACCTGGACCACAACCCTTCGTCCACTACAGCTCAAGGGTCGTTCCATGGCAGTGGTATAAGGCCGCGTTCATGCTTGATTTTGACGGCCAAAATCAGGCATCTGTTACGTGTTTAGTTTAAAACACGCTTGCGTTCATGCTCGCTTTTGTAGAATCACCGAAAAACGGCGATCACGAACGCCGATCGTAAACTCACAAAAAGATGCGTTTACAATTGTAAACGCGTTTAATTAAATGGGGTCAACGCACTGACCTCTAGTGGGTCTACGTAGCATGCACAGTGAAGGTCACACAATGCCACACAAGGAGAATTGCCTGGATGAGCCAGAGAAGTAAGCATGAACAGCTACACCGTGGAACTGCGATCACGATGAGCGTTTACGATGAGCGTTTCAGATCGCTCATTCTACCTTCAAAATCAAGCATGAACGCGCCCTAAGTGTCATCCAATTTCCAACACACGACCATCACGGACGTAGGCGGATGTCACAGTGGTTCCTTCCTGCAAATCCAAATGAAAAACCTCAACTCCTTGATGCTTATAGCATAGTCGAATCAGTCCACCTCAAAGCCTCATCAAATACTGTTCCAAAGGCCACTATGACAGCTGTAGATGGAAAGCTTCAACAAGCAAGAGAAAAGGAAGGAAGATGGATTCAGCATGCCTCTCAACTCCTTGACAAAGATCCTCTTGAAAAAGGTGAACCGATCTCTTGGGCAGCATATCATGCATCTCAGCAATCACCTCCTCTTGATCCTCCTGCTGTGGTTGCACTTCTCCCTCTCTTCCAAGAGAAAGCAGATTCCCCTGCTATGATAAAGCATGCTATGAATGTCCTCAAGGCCATCACTAACTTCCTCAATCCAGGTCAAACCCCTGTGCTGGCGTGTGACTGCCCAATCTTTGCTAACTGCAAGCATATACAATGGACCTGGCCTACTACGCATGGTGAGGATAAATTTGTGATCATGTTTGGTGGCTTCCATTTGGAGAAAGCCTTGTGGACAGCACTTGTTGATTTCCTTGACCAAAGTGGATAGACGGTAGCTCTGAGTGATTCAGGTGTTGCATCATCGGGCACAGCCAACTCATTCATCAAGGCTGCTCATGTTACAAGGACCCGTCATGCTCATCAGGTAACTGCCCTAGCTCTTTCAATACTACAAGAACGTGCATATGAACAGGTTGCAGTCTCAAGTGAGGGTGATACATTTGAAGACTGGAGACAGGCTATGTCCAGTAAAAGCCCTACTTTTCAATATTGGGACTTGGTGCTGCGAACTGAGATTTTGATCCTGATATTCATTAGAGCTCATCGAGAGAGAGACTTCCTCCTCTTTGTGGAGTCACTGCAAAGCCTCATGTTCTTGTTTTTTGCGCTGGACCACTACAATTACAGCCGTTGGGTTTCTGTCCACCTGCGAGATATGCAGTCCTTACCAGCCACTGTGTCAGAGGAACTCCAGAAGTACTGGGTTGTGAGCAAAACACAAAAGAGATTTTCTGCACTTCCCATTGATCAAGTCCATGAACAGGAAAATGCCAAAGTCAAAGGAAAGGGTGGAGCCGTGGGCTTAACTGAAAATCCTGTTGCTTTCCAACGTTGGATGCTTGCAGGTCCTGAGCAAGCCAGGCTGCTGACAGAATTTGAAAGTGAATACTTACCTGAAGAAGATCCATATAGATCATCGTACACACCAAATTTGATCATAATAGCTTAAATTCTTCATGTTAATGCAAAAATATGTGTTTACCAGGACAACGCTTTATCCGAGTACAGTTTCCATGGAAATCCTTTGTCCGAAAAACAAAAAGAGTATGTCTTGCACATCTATACCCCAGTGCCGTCATGAACACTAAATGTGATTTCAATTGCTTCAATATTGTGGAAGTAGTTCGCTCAGCAAGAGTTTTGCAAAAATATCTGGTTACCATGGCAACGCTAGGTGGCGCACAATCACAAAGGGTGTTTTTTATAACCACACTCATAGATCGTTATAGATACCAAATTTGACATTAATTGCTTAAATTCTGTGGAAGTAATTTGCACTATAAGGTTTGGTAAAATTGTGGTTACCATGGCAACGCTTTGTCCGACAAACACAAAAAAACATGTCTCGCACATCTACCCCTCAATGTCATCACATACACCAAGTTTCATTTCTTTTTTGCTTCAAAACTATAGAAGTAGGACCACGGTTGCTTTATTTTGGGGGTTTTCCTGTGATTATGTAATGAATAAATGATGATGTCATAATGACGTCATTTTCACCACCTTTCCAGCATCAATTTTCTTGGAGCATAGCCTTTTTTAAGAAGGTACATCGTGAAGATAATTTGGTGAAAAAATCATGCTTTTGTCCACCGTGTCACGATTTTTTCACTAAGCTACCCCACTATTAATTACCTTAAATTGGTATTGCCTATTGGCAGATTGGCCAAAATTCTCAGTGCCAGGGCTGCAAATAAGAGTCTCAAGCCAGGTTCATTTCAATTCAATTCAGTCTTTATTTCCAATCCATTCAAACAGTAACAAAACAAAGTAATAAAAGGATATGAACAAAAAACTTAAAAGCTTAACGTAAGACATAAGAGAAACGGATATAAATATGGATTTAAAATACTGATAGTTACTACAAGAATATAAAGTAGAATAGGTATTCTATTTTATAAGATAAATGATTGGGAAAAGGAATTGAAAGCTCGAAGGGCGTCAAGACTCTATAAAGAAAAGGTCTATGAGCAGGTTCGGTCCTCCGGCTTTCAGCACATAACATAACAAGACAGTTTTATGACTGATATATAGCAATTATTTTAAATACAATTCTGAATCACATCATGATTAAATTCAGGTATTAATATAAATGTGAACATGAAAGTATTAGGAGCAGCATCACAATCGAAATACGAGCAGAAAGAGAAAGAAAAAGAAAGCTCAAGCTCGAAGGACTGATAAATGAGAGATAAATATAGGGAGAATTGTTAATGGTTCAATTAGGGAAAGGGGAGAGATAGAGAAGGAGAGGTGGCATAATATCCAATCAGATTATAATGCATGACAGAAAATACATCGCCATAATAATGTAGAAAAAACCCAGCATAGAGCTATACAACGGATGTCTTGACCCACATAAGGTAATAAGGTGGAAAACTTTCTAACCCAATCCCGACACATTTATTATACTGGGTGGGTAGAGAAAAGGTTAACAAATAATCACAATCGCTATTAGCGCTATTTCGCTAACAGCTGAGATGTTTTATATATTTGTATTTTTAGTATATCCGAGGACAACTAAGGGAGATGTAACATTCCATAAAGAAGACACCATTTTGCATTTGATGAGGTCTATTGAAAGATTTTAATAAGAGGCAAAGACAAATAATAGACTATAAACACAAAATATTAGATGAGAAATTGAAAAGGAAATAGGTTGAACATAAGTATTCTCATTGCAACTTGAAATCTTTATTCGTTTTATCTTTCTTTTGTTTTACCACTCATTGTCCCAATGTTTCTTAAATGCGTCTTTAAACATTAAACAGAGGGCTACACAAAATAATTTGTTTATGAGATAATGAAAAACTGAGTCTCAAATGTGAAAAGAAAACTTACAATTTAAATGACAAAATCATCTCTGTTTGATCAGGGATCAGGTTCACTAGGCAAATTGTTGTCGTCAAGCAGTTCTTGAAAACAGAATCAAAGTAACAAATGATGTGTCTTTACGGGATGGTGAATTAATGCCAATTATATTTATGTAAAATACAACTGTTTGAAATCATAATATTCGATTTACTAGTATTTTGTAAGTTAATAGTTCCAATAATAATAATAATATAGATATTTATATAGCGCCAATATCCGCCAGGCTCTGACGCTCATGGCGCTGCATATTACTATCACAAAAATATAACTTTCTTAACTAAAATAAAGTAAACTAAAACAACAAAAATTACTACGCTACATTGATATGATTAAATAGCAATGACGTTAGCTACGGGAATACGTGACCCCAATCGCAAAAAAATGAAATTAATGGGATTAAATTATATAAAACAATTCTAAATAGTGAGGACACGACGTCACAAACCGATAACCAAATTGGCAATTTGTGTCGTGATTTTCATTGTTCCATAGTTTAACATAATTTTTTCAAAAATTCATAACTTTCTTATCAGTAATCCGATTTTGCTCAAACTTTTTTTGATTGGTTGTACGATGTTCTGCTTCTATTGAAAGTAAGTCATTGAGTGGACTTGTACTTTAAGAATTTGTATATCATGATACTGATGACTGTGATGTTAGGTTTTAAAAATGGATTTTACTGAATTAGCTAAATGATCCCATATCGCTCAGGTCTACCATTTACCTGCCACTTAATTTGGCACGACACATTGTAAATCAGCAATCTGGGTGACGAAACAATAGGCTATGATCATCATCATCATCATCTCTTTCATTGACGTTGAACAATACCTATACCAATCGTGCCCTTTTGATGCGACCGGTCATTCGCGGCGCCTTCTATGAGTGATTGGGTGGCGATCACACTTTATCAGATGAGAGACAATAGACCAATCTGGACATTAGCTCCCGGATTCGAAAAGGCTAGTAGACTGTCAAATTTAAAGAAACCTGTCAGTCACTTGGCAAATTGATTGATGTATAATAGTAGCTGCCGTCGAGCAGTTCGTGAATACATCCACAATGCGATAAGCATAGAATATAAAATAATCAAAGTAACAAAAAGTGTTTTATTCAGAATGGTGAAAGTATACTGTTTCAACAGTACTGTTGACTTAAAGTAGAAATTGTTTCCAGTCATTATTTTGTGAAATGGAAACTATCTGAATTCATAAAACTTACTTGTATAAGTTAATAGTTCAATTAAGATCAGTGGCGTAGGTTATTAGGGGGCACCTTTACCCCGTATAATCGAGTGGAGGGTTAGAAAAGACAAACAGATTATGGGGGGAGGGGGGAGAGAATAGTTGACGTCCGGACCTTTATTTTTCCCGCAACATCTCTCCATCATCCTCGGCCCCTTAAATTTGCAATTATTTTCCGAGAAAGACTGATGCTCCATAATGATGCCGGTGCCCTATAGCTTCGCCACTGATGACGATCAAAGTTTGATATCTTGATTTTCATGGACTGTATCCTATAGTTATGAGTAATTCAGGTGTATTATACTTTGCCTTGATGATGAGAGGGATGGAGACGATGTTGATGAGAGATGCAGATGATGAGAGGGATGGAGACGATGTTGACGAGAGGGATGGAGATGATGTTTGTTGATGAGAGATGCAGATGATGAGAGGAATGGAGACGATGTTGATGATATGAGGGATGGAGATGAGAGGGGTGTTGACGATGTTGATGAGAGATGCAGATTATGAGGGATGTTGACGATGCAGATGATGAGAGGGGTGGAGACGATGTTGACGAGAGGGATGGAGATAATGTTTGTTGATAAGAGATACAGATGATGAGAGGGTTGTTAGTGATGCAGTTGATTGGAGGGATGGAGACGATGTTGAAAGGAAATTAGGCACATATTGTTCAAAGGGTAATGAGAAGGGGAAGTGGCTCTTATTAAAAAGAAAAAGAAACACATGTTAAAATAAACGGGGCACTTATCAAAGACGAAAGGTGGTAATTATGAGAAGGGGAAAGGGCACTTATAAGGAAAAAGGGCATTATTAGGAAGGAAAAGGGGGAGTGTTAAAATAACGGGCATTTATAAAAGATGAAAAGAGCACTTATCAGGAGGGGAAGGGGGTACTTGTCAAAGTAAATCGAGTATCTCTCAGAATAGAATAGGGTCATTTACAAGAGATGAAAAGGGGCACTCATGAGAATGAAAAGGAACTATTTTCATAGATGAAAAGGAGAAGGGCTCTTTTTTAAATGGGGCACTTATTAAAAAGGAAAGGGGGCACATGTGAAAATATAAGGTGCGCTTATCCGAGTTAAAATGGGGGTAGTTATTAAAAGGGGGAGGGGCGCTTATTACAAAGGAAAAGGGGCACTTGTCAAAGTAAGAGAGGCACCTCTCAGATTTGAATAGGGCAATTATCAGAGGTGAAGAGGGCACTAATCAACAGTGAAAAGAGGCACTTCTCGTACCCGAAAAGGGGTACTTACTAGAGATTGAAAAGGGCACTTATGAGAATGGAAATTGGACACTTATTTCAAAGGAAAAAGGGAACTTGTCGAAGGAAAAGGGGCACGTGTCAGAGTTGAAAAGGGGAAGAGGAACTTTTAAAAAATTAATAGGGGCACTTGTCAAAGTTAAAGGGGCACTATTCATATGTAAAAAGGGGCACTTTTTACCAAGTTAAAGGGGCACTTTTCGGGTGCTTGAAAAAGTGGGAGGGGATTGTGCCCCCCTACCCCCGGGAGGGCCGCCTCTGGCTGGTGTGCAGTACGTGTGTCGAGACAATACTGGTTGTTGACAAAGGAGCCACCCTCAATCAATCTTCCAAAATTCATAAACTCTCAGTTTTAATAATAATTTGAATACTAAGTCGATCAGTAGATTATAGAAACGCATGAAGCTTCCAGCCCAGAACATAAGTGTGCAAATATATTTGAGGAGGGCGGGGTCAATGATAGCCTTTCCGAGCCCGAACAAAATATTAGGGGGGGGGGGGGGCTCATGATAACCGAGCCCAGCCAAAATATTGGGGGGGGGGGGCTCAATGATATCTGAGCCCCTCACAAATATCGGGGGGCTCCGTGATATTATCCTAGCCTTACCAAAAATAATTGGGGGTCTGATGATATCTGAGCCCCACCAAAATATGGGGAGGAGGCTGGGGGGGGGGGGGGGGGGTGCTCAATGATATCAGAGTCCCGCCAAAATATTTGGGGGTCTCAATGATATCTGAGATCCACCAAATATATTTTTTGGGGTCAATGATATGCGAGTTCCGATGTCTGAGCCCCCCCCCCCCCTTCCTCCCCAAATAAATATTTATAAAATGTTTATATTTGAATTGTAAGTCTGTAGGTTATAGGTATACATGAGTTTCATGCCTAGAATATAATGATTGGGGAGGAGGGGGTTAATGATATCCGAGCCCCGCAAAAAGTATTGGGGGCGGCTCAATGATATCTGAGCCCCACTTAAAATATTGGGGGCTCAATGGTATCTGAGCCCCTAAGGACTCATTGATATTTAAGCCGCACCAAAACATTGGGGGCTCAATGATATCTATAAGCCCCGCCAAAAATATTAGGGGGGGGGGGGCGCAATGAAATCTGAGCCCCCCAATATTTTTATTGGGGGTTGTGCCCCCCCCCCCCCCAAGCCACCCCGGTTCCTAAGCCTATGCAACAGTATTATATAAGAACATAACTAAGCTGTAAGCATTTTCAAATCAAGTGTTGAATTGTCGTCAAGCTGAGGCGTATTGAGCCAAATATATATATATATTTTGTTTTTTTTGGGGTGGGGGGGGGGGGGGGGGAGGTGGTGGGGGCTGCGTAATTATACAAAAACTTGAATGACTAATAGTAATAATGATGTAGCTACAGTGGTCTAGTTTACTCACTTAATCAAATTGGATATTCTACTCTGAATGACTAATGATAATATAGTAGATATAGATCTAGATGAATTTCATCTAGATGAATGTAGTTTGATTAGTTTACTCACTCGATCAAATTGGGCAGTGCAGTGCAGCGGGTACGGATGCCGAGTCAGTGAATTCCCCCGCCGACCCGCCCGGCGGCGGCGCTGTACTGCTCGCTGGACACTGAGCTGAGCGATGAGCTGCTGCGCGGTGCACAACAGTAGTCTGCTAATTTACGGCCAGGACGAAAGAATGTGAACAAACATCAGCCATCTCGTCTAAAACGTAGTACATTAGACTTCTCAATAACGAAATGTATACCAGGAATCAAAAATAGACCTTCATACATTATGAAAATGATATTTTTGCAGTGATTTACTGACAAAAACACTGCTCGAATTTCAGTGGTCCGAGTCGATACAACGCACATTTAATGTACGTGCGGCAATGCGATTTGCGAGCTGTGAGTAAATTGTCCGAAATGCCATTTTTTTGTCATTTTATCTAAAGAAAAGTTATAGATTGTCTTCAATAGTATCATATAACACAATACCATTGCAGATTGTGGTTGGAAATGGCATTATTAAGTCACAATGAGCACAAACATATACACATTGGTATCTCTCGATCGATTAATCATATCGGGACATCTCGCCCCAGCCTAAAAGGCTGGGGCGAGATGTCCCGCGGGGCGAGTTAGCCCGGATTCGCACAAACATATACACATTGGTATCTCTCGATCGATTAATCATATCGGGACATCTCGCCCCAGCCTAAAAGGCTGGGGCGAGATGTCCCGCGGGGCGAGTTAGCCCGGATTCGTTTACTCACTCGATCAAATTGGGCAGTGCAGTGCAGCGGGTACGGATGCCGAGTCAGTGAATTCCCCCGCCGACCCGCCCGGCGGCGGCGCTGTACTGCTCGCTGGACACTGAGCTGAGCGATGAGCTGCTGCGCGGTGCACAACAGTAGTCTGCTAATTTACGGCCAGGACGAAAGAATGTGAACAAACATCAGCCATCTCGTCTAAAACGTAGTACATTAGACTTCTCAATAACGAAATGTATACCAGGAATCAAAAATAGACCTTCATACATTATGAAAATGATATTTTTGCAGTGATTTACTGACAAAAACACTGCTCGAATTTCAGTGGTCCGAGTCGATACAACGCACATTTAATGTACGTGCGGCAATGCGATTTGCGAGCTGTGAGTAAATTGTCCGAAATGCCATTTTTTTGTCATTTTATCTAAAGAAAAGTTATAGATTGTCTTCAATAGTATCATATAACACAATACCATTGCAGATTGTGGTTGGAAATGGCATTATTAAGTCACAATGAGCACAAACATATACACATTGGTATCTCTCGATCGATTAATCATATCGGGACATCTCGCCCCAGCCTAAAAGGCTGGGGCGAGATGTCCCGCGGGGCGAGTTAGCCCGGATTCGTTTGTGCTCATTGTGACTTAATAATGCCATTTCCAATTCAGATTCCAACTTCCGATCACCGCAGTGCTAGTCTTCGACCAGGCGAGCACCCGGGAGCTCCGGCGTGGGATACCTGCTCCGCCCGCTTGTGCTATAGATCAGCGCGGAAACGCACGACGCGCGCGTGCGCGCTTCCTATTGACTTTGTACATGCGGTCGTAAACTGAATCGCTAGGTCGATAACTGGCTCCAAAACAGTGAAAATTGAAATGAATATTGTCATGGCAATTCGTGATTTTTCTGGGATTCTTTTTTTGTTTAAATAATAATAATATTTGCTTCATGATTTGAACAACAAATGATAATAAATAGGAAGTAAAGAGTCCAAAAAAAAGGATTTTGTCTTAAGTGGCCGAAAACCCCCTCCTTTACTCTAGTATCAGTCTGTGATTGTGAATGAAGATAACTTCATCTTTCTTTTGGTCATTTTGACAGGGTTCGTACGGGTCAGGGAATTTCTGGAAAGTCAGGGAATTTAAAAATGTTTTTTCCAGAAGCAAAAAGTCAGGGAAAGTCAGGGAATTCGTCCACTCTTCTGGAAAGTCAGGGAAAATCTTTTTTTCTTCAAGATGTTTGTTAAAATGGCATTTAATTTGTCTTGTGAACAAAGGAAAAACACATTTTATAAAATTTGTGGTTCACATAATAGCTAGCCCATCACAATGCAGTGTAGTACGATACTAATGTTCTTTTTGAGAAATTTGTGTTTGCATGACTGTTGACCTGTGTATAGGCAAATTCATGCAATGTACTGAGCTCTGTGAGAGTGTGTGTGTACAGTATTTGTGTGTATGTGACTGATCACACCAATCAGAAACTTCCTTGTGAGTGGGCGGAGAGTGAAGCCAGCATAAATTAAACTTGTCAGTGACCACTAGCACAGTACTGAAGAATCATAAATTATGAAGTTTGTTGACCTGTGTGTAGGCAAATTCACCTATTGTGCTGAGCTGTGAGATCGAGAGCATTTGTTTGTGTGTGTGTTTCTCCTTGCAGTAAGCAAGTGATGTGACTGATCAGACCAATCAAAAACTTTCCTTGTGAGTGGGCGGGGAGTGAAGCCAGCATAAATTAAACTTGTCAGTGACCGCTGGCACAGTACTGCAGAATCACAAATTATGAAGTTTGTTGACCCGTGGTGCTATGAGATGGAGAGTGTGCATGTGAAAGTTTGCTTTATTCTCCTTGCCCCCAGTTCACTGTCTCTCTCTCTCTCTCTGCATATGCTCTCTGTCTCCCATTCTCGAGCGATTGGCACATTTAACTCATCATTCTCTTCCTTCCATCGAGTCTGATCTCTCTCTTCTCTCTCTTTTTTCTCTATTTAATCATCTTTCGACTATTTTTAAAACCTATTGCCCCCCGCAAATCTTGCCTTTATTAATTTTGATCTCTTTCTTTAAAATAATACAAAATTATTTACCTTTGAAAAGTAGTTTTCGCATGTTTTCTTTTCTTTCTCAAGTTTCTTTCATTTTGTTTCTCGATCCCACCCCAACATTCATTCACATCTCTTTATCTCTTTCACTATCGACTTTCACTCATTCTCAGTTCCCCCAAAGCATGTCGTGCCGTGGAATTATTTTTAAAAGGCAAAGATATTCATATTCCCTATCAAAATCCAAGCAGTATTTTTAACTATTGTGTTTACAAACGGCAAGGATTAGTGCATGCATGCCAGACAGTTGCCGCCCAGCGTGGTGTAATATTACATTTGGTTTCTCTGAACAGGGTTACCAGGCAACCAGCACATAACAAAATGTATGCAAATCTTGGGTTCATGTATAGCATGGGCGCTGCCTTCCACGCTTGTTTTTAATTGACAGACAAACGGACCAATAATAGTAAAGCATGTGGGATGGATGCTCTGACAGGGAGTGACTTCTGTATTTTGAGAAGTGGTGAATGCCTAGCCCAGTATATAAAACCCGGCTGGTTTCGTCTTAGGGAGTGGTCTAAACTAAGCATGTTGACCTGGGACTAATTGTAACCAGGGAGGTGACAAACCCTGTTGTAACTGTCTTGAATCCTGGCTGGTAAACAGCAGGATAAAAAATATTGCGGTCAGTAGACAGTGTGCTGCATGCACGCTGTACGATTACTTTTTGATCGAGCTTGTGCTTTGATTTTGATTAAAAGTTTGAATGAAGGTGTTTTACCCCGGGGTTTTACCACAGAATATTCATAAAACAATAATTTAAATGTAAATAACTATGCATCATGAGGGATCATGAGCCACTCGTGTTTTCTTAAGAACCCCTTTAAAAATCGTGTTGCTCTCTACTCGAATATCGCAACCCTGAATCGCATGATTCCATTTGGCGTCCATTGTGCGAGCGCGAGCATACAGCCAGTTAGCTAGCCTAGCCTCGTGGTTGCTGCTTTCCCCAAGGTCCGCAATTAAGGCACACTTTTTTCCGTCAGCAAAATATCGAAAGTCGGGGGTGCGCCTTATATAGTCGGGTACAGGATATTTGAGTCCTCAAATGCTACTTGTTAGTGGTTTTCAAAAATCTCTGTGTCTCAACAAACTATTTGAAGTTAAACTACGTTCCTAATTTGAAAGGAAGAGAGGTTTTTTTTTAGAGTTTTTTTTTTTCAGTCTCCATAAATTATGCCCTGTCACAAGGCACTTTGCCGGCCGAAGCTCTCCCGTGTCTTCAGCTCGCTCACCTGTATGATGCAGCTCACTTACACAGGGGATAACGAATCACCACGCAAAAACTAGCCTGTCCACATTTCTGTTTGGACTCGGAGGAAAAAATTCTGTCATCTTTAGTTTTAAAAACAACATTGTTACTGGGTCTAACTTAGTTCAGAAGCACTTCAACTGTGCCTCGTAATAAAATGAAAGTATTTTCGAACACTGTCACTAAAATAAGAGCCGATCTGATGTTTACAAAAATACCAATGTTGGCTTTGTTTTTGGTGGCTTTTTGTTAACCAGATCAGATCACGTCTTATTTCAGTGTTCAAAAAATACTTTCACTCTCATTATACGAGGCACAGTTGAAGTGCTTGTGAACTAAGTTAGACCTTGGTCTAGTAACATGTTGTTTTTAAACTAAAGATGACAAAAAAAGAAATCCAGATTTTTTTTCAGATTTTTTTTTTTTTTTTTTTTTTTCGGGGGGAGAATCTTCGAAATAGGGGTGCGCCTTATATAGTTTTGTGATTTGCTTCCTAGTATTGCGATGATATATAGTTGTACGCTTTAAATTAAGACATGTTCATCATTGAAAATGGTCATGGAAATTTACATTATCCTGCTCTGGAAAGTCATGGAAAGTCATGGAATTTTAAAAATGTGTAAGTGTACGAACCCTGTTTTGATGATCATAAATGAATGATTGATCTCGCACTCAAAGTCAAGAGAAAGAAACAACTTGTAGTAAGAGCGCTGGTCCGAGAATGAGGATCTTCCGCATAAACGAGGATATCCTCGTAAACGAAGACAAAATGTGCCCTAAAAATGAGGATCGGCAGCATTTTTCTGATCAGCGTGTTGGCGTTGCCAACGGATTCCGCAAATATTTCCTTGATGCATTTCACATTGACTTTGTACAGAGACCTTCACGTTATGAGCGATAAATCCTCGGGGAAAACGGACAACCCATAAAAGTAGACGGTGAACTGGGGTTATTTAATTAGGTCTAGCCTACTCGGAATTCTGTTTTTCGCATCGTCAGCTCGCGGTTTGGGAACCCGAAACCAGCAGAGCGCTGATGAAAAAACTGACTGCAAAAATTTGGACGATCTTTATTTTTTAGTATGCAATTTGTCAGCGTTTACGAGGATATCCTCGTTTATGCAGACGATCCTCATTCTCCGACGAGTGCCCCTACTGCACACTGCTAAGTAAGAAGTAGATTTCTAAATTTAGTTTACTAATTAACTTATAGATCCTCTTAATCAAAATAATTATTTTAAAGCAAACCACTGGCACTACAAGAATAGTACTGCATTTGAGGCAAACTTTTACACAAACATGTACATGAACATGTACATGTAGACTCTTTTTTTTTTATCTAGGACTAAAATCTTGTCTCTTGTTTGTTTCCTCTATTGTGTCTAACATTCTGTTTATGATTTAGGGTAACATAAACAATGTTCCTTGTTGATTTCAGGCCAATTCATTGGGGCTGCCTTCAGAAGGATGTCCAAGATGAACAAGCAATCGGTGGAGCGTCACTGCTTCCTGTCGGGCGTATGCCCAGACGAACATTGTCAGACCAAACTCTACTTTCCCTCCTACGACACCAGTGTCGAGTGCACCAACTGCGGCCAGCGGCATCCCCGCCAGGCCCTGCGTTCCGTCGCAGAAGTCACAGATCCCGATGTTGCTCTCCACAACATGGTCCGTACCATCCTCATGGGAAACTGCGCGGCGAAGAAGACGACAGACTCAGTCAAGGTCCTCGGGTTGTCAAACTACCACTGCAAGCTCCTGAGCCCTCTTCTGACGAACTTTGGCATGGACAAGCAAGGCAAGGCGCAACCGCTGCAAACCCTGACGCAAAGCAATGTCTTTGACTGCTCGAACCTAGGTGGACGTGCCTTCCTGATCCAACCGGAGCATATCGACATCATGGGGTACGGGCGCGACCAAACCGGCAGCGCTCACTACCTACGTAATACTCTGGAGCAGATCAAGCAGGTCAATGGGAATGAGGAAGTTCTGATACCGATACACGCAGACGGGGACGGTCACTGCCTCGTTCATGGCATCTCGAGGGCGCTCGTGGGCCGAGAACTCTTCTGGCACGCCCTGCGGACAAGCCTCAAGATCCACTTTGAGCGGGACTTGGACCGGTATAAGAACCTGTTCAGGGACTTTGTGGATAGCGACGAATGGCCTCAGATCATCGCAGAGAGCGATCCGGACTACCTTCCCGGACCCAATGAAGCCATGGGGCTGCAGAACATTCATATCTTTGGACTAGCTAACATCCTACGGAGACCTATCGTTCTTCTGGATTCACTGAGTGGACTGGAAAGCTTTGGGGATTATTCAGGTCTGTAGCATCTTGTTCTTCTCCTTCTTCTTCTTCTTCTTCTTCTTCTCCTTCTTCTTCTTCTCCTTCTTCTTCTTCTCCTTCTTCTTTTTCTTCTTTCTCTTATTGTTCTTCATCATCCTCTTTTTCTATTTATCTACTTCTCCTCCTATATCTTGTCGTCTTTGTTGTTGTTCTTTTTATTCTTCTAATTATTCTTTTTTTTATTCTCCTCCTTTCTACTCTCCTCCTTTCTACTCTTCTTCCTCTTCCTCTTCCTCTTCCTATTCCTCTTCCTCTTCCTCTTCCTCTTCCTCTTCCTCCTCCTCCTCCTCCTCCTCCACCTCCTCCTCCACCTCCTCCTCCTCCACCTCCTCCTCCCTCCCTCCTCCTCCCTTCTTCCTCCTCCTCCTCCTCCTCCTCCTCCTCCTCCTCCACCTCCTCCTCCTCCACCTCCTCCTCCTCCACCTCCTCCTCCCTCCCTCCTCCTCCCTTCTTCCTCCTCCTCCTCCTCCTCCTCCTCCTCCTCCTCCACTTCCTCCTCTTCTTCCTGACAAGCGTGTGTACATGATACACCTGAATATTTGAAATAAGTGTTTTAAGAGCTAGCAGGGCATTTGAAAACTCTTGTCTAAATTGATATGAGTTATAAATCACCCTGCTGGCTCTTAACCAATGATAATTGCATCATGTGAACACGCCCTAATATGTAACTACAGTACTTCATCACTATATTGTTTTCCAACCACTGTAGGGGTGTTTCTGCCTGTGCTTCACACGCCGGATGATTGCCGGGGGAAGGATGGCAAACTGAACAAGCCTCTCTGTGTGGCTTGGAGTAGCTCTGGCAGAAATCACTTCATTGCTCTTGTAGGAGTCAAAGGTATGTATAGTGTATACGGTGGAACCTGTATATACATGTAAAGACCATTCAAAGGAAGAGAGAATAAACAGGTGGTCTTAATGAGTATGTGTAGATACCTTTCATACAGATATCAATTAGAAACTGCTCAAGGGAAATAATAAAAGTGGTCTTTACAGACAGGTTTTCTTTCTCTACATTAAAGGTCGCTAAAGCAGATTGGACCATCAAATGTACATGTACATGTATATTCAGTGAAACCTGTATATAAAGATTATTCAAAATGGTCTTAATGTGTACATATATATAGGTTACTTTCATATATTTCAATTAGAATCTCCGCTCAAGGGAATTAATAAAAGTGGTCTTTACAGACAGGTTTTCTTTCTCTACATTAAAGGTCGCTAAAGCAGATTGGACCATCAAATGTACATGTACATGTATATACAGTGAAACCTGTATATAAAGACCACTCAAAGGAGAAAAGAATGAGTAGTTGGTCTTAATGAGTACATATCAATTAGAAACTCTGAATCAAGGGAAACAAAAAAAGGGGTCTTTACTGGCAGGTGATCTTTCTATACAGGTGATCTTCCTATACATGTGGTCGCTAAAGCAGGTTCGACTATAGCAGGTTAGACTGCATCTTTTTTCTAGCTCTGATGATTAGGATACAGTATGTCGTACAAAAAAAGGGCCATGAATTTAGGTCCAAAAAAAGTATCACACACCCTACTAGTCAGCATCCGTACAATGTTATACCAGATACAAAAAGAAAGCATGTAGACCAATTTGTTTCCCACATATGCAGAGATATTTGCTTGAATATACATGTATTTAGGCTACACTCTCGGCCCCTCCCACCCACCCATTGACTACATGTACACCTCTGGGCCATATTTCATAAAAACTTATCAAATGCAAGGATTTCAGTAGCTTATAACAATTGTAATAGCTTGTTATTGAAAAACAAGTTGAAAATGCAGGTAAACCCGTCTATTAAGGGCACCCAAGAGAAACGCAAAAAAGTGGCCACTGGAAACAGGTGGTATTTATAGTGAGGTTGTCACGGAGACAGTATCGATTGTATCCTTATCTTGAATTCAATGACAAATAGATCATGTTCTGTTTGACCTTTGCTCTTTTATTTCTACCAGGTCGTCCGTTGCCAAGGTTACCAAGATGGATGCTGTCCAAGGCCTGGGGAACGTCCCAGGAAGCCGTGAATAGTTACATTGAGTTTGATGGTGACGGCATGTGTACCGTAGGAGGGGATCGAGCACTTACAGTGAGTTTGAGACATGTCTTTCGTAATCTGTAATGGAGGGAATGAATAGTTACATTGAGTTTGATGGTGACGGCATGTGTACTGTAGGAGGGGACAGAGCACTCACAGTGAGTTTGAGTCATGTCTTTCGTAATCTGTAATGGAGGGAATGAATAGTTACATTGAGTTAGATGGCGACGGGATGTGTACCGTAGGAGGGGATCGAGCACTTACAGTGAGTTTTAGTCATGTCTTTCGTAATCCGTAATGGAGGGAATGAATAGATACATTGAGTTTGATGGTGACGGCATGTGTACTGTAGGAGGGGACAGAGCACTCACAGTGAGTTTGAGTCATGTCTTTCGAAATCTGTAATGGAGGGAATGAATAGTTACATTGAGTTTGATGGTGATGGCATGTGTACTGTAGGAGGGGACAGAGCACTCACAGTGAGTTTGAGTCATGTCTTTCGTAATCTGTAATGGAGGGAGTGAATAGTTACATTGAGTTTGATGGTGACGGCATGTGTACTGTAGGAGGGGACAGAGCACTCACAGTGAGTTTGAGTCATGTCTTTCGTAATCTGTAATGGAGGGAATGAATAGTTACGTTGAGTTTGATGGTGACGGCATGTGTACCGTAGGAGGGGACAGAGCACTCACAGTGAGCTTGAGTCATGTCTTTCGTAATCTGTAATGGAGGGAGTGAATAGTTACATTGAGTTTGATGGTGACGGCATGTGTACCGTAGGAGGGGACAGAGCACTCACAGTGAGTTTGAGTCATGTCTTTCGTAATCTGTAATGAAGGGAGTGATTAGTTACATTGAGTTTGATGGTGACGGCATGTGTACTGTGGGAGGGGACAGAGCACTCACAGTGAGTTTGAGTCATGTCTTTCATAATCTGTAATGGAGGGAGTGAATAGTTATATTGAGTTTGATTGAGAATTGGAGGGGGTGGGGTGGGGGTGGGGGGGGGGGGGGTGCTCATTCTCCCTCCCTTTTTCACTCCCTCCCCCTATCAGAGCAGAGAATATAGAATACCCGTTATTCCATTGAGTATGATGTATGCAGTATGAATGTTCAATTCAATTCAATTTAATTAAAAAAGGATTAAATAGACAATTAGACATGTTTTGAAGCATTATGCTGATTTGGACATGTATTTTCATGATATAAATGATGTGCATTCATGCAAGTGATGTAGTAATTATAATAATAATAATAATACATAAGATTTGTATAGCACCAAATCCACATAACAATCAAATGCTCAAGGCGCAGCTTGTGCAAAAGATGAAATACATGATAAATATATACACAAGTGCAATAGGAAAAGTACAGACATGAAAGGTAATGTAATAAATTATAAGCTAAATTAAACAGATACAACTTAAGGAATATAGTAAATTAGTACAAATGTTGTCTAATTATGACTGTTGCTAGCTACAGGTGAAATACATTATTACAGGTGGTCACTAAAGCAGGTCTGACTGTTTTTTAAATGTTATTTCTATTTTTTTATTTTTTAAGGAGAATTATGTTCAGCGTCTCGCTACGGCCATGGAAGATCTGTTCCACAACAAGCACGGCGTGCATCCTTCCTTGGTTTCCGATGTCTACAACTTTATATACAAGAGAACAGGTATCATTCAGGCGTACTAATCATCATATAGAATGGTGAAGTGTGACGTCATCAAAAATCTATTTTTAGAATTTCTCAATTTTGTCTTCATTTTCCGAAAATGCATCAAAAATAATGTCCGAATGTCGAAAACCAATTGAATATATGAAGTATTTGCTGAGATATGACCATCTGAATAAATAGATGGCCTATGGGAACTCAGTGTTATAGTGCTCTGGTTCATAACATTAGGGACTTTTAGAATGAGTGAACGAGAACACGACGAACGCCGACTGATCATGCGTGTCAACGTACTTAACTGCCCATGTTGGCTACAATTAGAAATCTTTTAGATTGCACTCGACGATATGCATGCAGGAAGTAACACAATAAACATCACGGACAAAGAAAGAGGACATTCCTCATTCTACCCTCAACAAAAGAACATCCCTTCACTGCTAATATGTAAATATGTGTAGAACAGGTGCATGTGACACCTGTTCTACACATTTCAGCATATAAAGGCGCTTTATAAATGTCAATATGTATGTATGTATTGCATGTACTAGATTTAGGAAAATCAAGGTTGACGCATTCTCGATCGCCGACTGAGACCACGTGACGCAGGCGCAGTGCCTTAAAATGACGTCACACGTTGCAGTCAAAGCTCTTGACGTGCATTTCTAAAAGTCCCTATTAGGAACCAGAGCACTAGAACACCGAGTTCCCATAGGACATACGTTTATTCAGATGGTCATATCTCAGCCAAAATTGGTTTTCGACATTCGGACATTGTTTTTGATGCTCTTTTAGAAAATGAAGAAAAAATTGAGAAATTCTAAAAATAGATTTTTATGATGTCACAGCTTGTGTACTCTATAGAATCATTTGAAGTAACCTGGTTCCCTCTGTCCAAAACACATACTTTGTATATGTCCATGAAATGGTGATTATGGTGTTACCAGCAGCCTTTTCACACACATCTAAAATTCATCGTATCTAGAGCTGATTAGTTTAAAGCTGTTTAACTCAACAGTTTTAAACAGCTTTAAAGAAAAATTTCCCTGTGTGAACGTCGTTTAAACAGATACGAAGTCGCGATTCATACATGAACGCCGTTCAAAGCAGGCTGCAGATACGAAGTCCGTATCTAGGCAGCTTGACATTTTGTGTGTGAACGGTTATTGTGTTTAAACTGGATGGAGCGTGCGCTTTGT
>JAVYIG010007983.1:0-94723 GCA_035222895.1 Strongylocentrotus droebachiensis
CTATACTCTTATGTTATGTATACCTGTATCAGTATTATTCTTTGCATTGTATGATTGTTCATAATTTAATGTACTGTCATTGTTGTGATGAGTTGTTGTTAATAAATTCAAAAATTCAACTTGGGGGAGAGGCTTTCTGGACCTTGGGGTTCTTCAATTCAATTCAATTCATATCAATTCAATTTCATTTCTGTTTCCAACAAAAACTTACAAATCAATCATAATCATTTGCAACAATAAAATAATACATATAGGTGTCCACTAAAAAGCAACGCCTGTACAATTGTGTACAAGTGATAGTTAGAAATAATGAGTAATTAAATTAGCAAATTCGTAACTACAAAAAGGAACTACAAATAGAGAGGGAAAAAAAGGAGGGGACGCCAACAGAGACGAGAACGGGACAAGAGTGTACTTTACATGACAAAGATAGGAGAACACGATCACAATGAAAAAGAAAGGAGACCATGCCCCCCCCCAAAAAAAAAAAAAAAAAGAAGAAGAAAAAAAATGGGAGATCGAGGGGTGCAGAAAATAAGGATGAGCTGCATGTAGGTTTGAGAAGAAGATGAGGAAGGTGAAATACGTATTAAATAGGAGATATGCATGAGAGGGCACAATAATTATAATATATCAAATTACGTTTTGAGTCAGCGAGTAGAGAATGACCTTGTTTAAAAAAAAAAGCATAACAAGAAAAAAAGCCAGACATGTGGACTGGGAAAATAATAAATGTGCGATATAATTCAATGAGGTCCATTAGATTGTAATAAAAACAATTTCAATTTGTTTTCTTCTTAAAAGTAGTAATCGATCAGCCTTTGAAGCGTTTTCTTTATTTCGTTACACTTAAAGAACTTTGGGCCTTTGAGCGAAGAGGGTCCGCAAGAGAGGTAAACGAAAATCTGCCGAATGTTTTGTTGGGTAATTATGGACAAAGCTATTGAAAGGAAAACATTTCTTAAAAAACAGATGGTAACATATTATTTGTATTATCATACATGAATTGACCTAGCTGAAAAAAATATAAGCCTTTTACCTTTAGTATCTAACTAAAAATAAATAAAGAGTCTGTATGGGAGGAAGGGGGAATTAGAAATAATACGAATAATCTTCTCTTGTAATAACAACACTTAAGGATGTTGATGTGTGTTACCCTAAACTAAGATACCACAATTCAAGTATGGGAGTATCAAAGAACTATAAAGCATACATAATGAATTAAAAGGAAGACATGTCTTTACTATAATTCTGAAAATGATTTACCAAATAATGTCTTGCATTCATTTTCTACATATACCTCGTTTAAATTGGCCTATATGTATTCAACTTCACCCAAACAAAATTCTCATGGCGTGAGAAATTACTAAATTATTATTTCCGAATATGGAAAAATAATCCCTTTAACCTTCCTGTGCACTCTCAATTCCAACAAAACATTAAATGATTTGTTTTTCTTCAATTAATGTACAGGAAACGACAAACATAGTTTCATTTCCTTATACAAAAGCAATTAGTTAATTTCAACTCGAATCTCTTTCGATCTCGTTTGTTTTGATTATTGAAGAGAACTAGAACAAATAACACAATAACAATAACACAACAAGAACAATCCTCAGTGAAATATATTTTTGTGCGAATTGAATTAGGGAAAATGATATTATCACTCAAAACCCCTCTAAAATGTTGTGAAAAGATTCGTAAAATTCTAAATCCTGACTTTTATGGAGACATAAATATCTACTCCACCCCGAAAGCGGGAGTGTTTTTTTTTTTTTTTTTTTTTTTTGGGGGGGGGGGGTGGGGCGTTAGCTCCCCGTGCACTATAGACCGAATGAAGGTTTTATACAATTCTGGGCCTTGACGGGGAGGGTGGGGGCCTGGGGTGGGGGGGGGGGGGCATACGACAATGCCATAAGTTGAATACACGTCACTGAAAAATGGCCTCTCAAAACATTAAACTTGAAAAGTGTAAGTCATAAGAAGCTGTGAAACAGGGAGAAGTGGAAAAGAAAAATGAATATATCATTGATATTATATACCTCCCTTTAATATGTTAAATAAATCTAGTCATCTGATTGGTCGAAATTGAAGTCGTGAGTTTAGCCATGCCCGCAAAGAAACGAACTATGCCCGTTGCCCCGGGTAACGGGCCGCATAGTTAAATTTTGCTGAGATCCCCATTGGTTTATTGGTCAAAAGTTCTTTGTGCGAACGCGGATACAAAACACAGTGCAGTGTGTGTGCGATTCCCGAATGATCGTAACATTCAGGCAAATTTTCAGTGAAGATTAACAAACAGTGTCTCCCATTACATTTTATCATTAATAATTCCATTCAAAATCATGTTTACTAAATGTAATCACTTAAGAATATATCTGTAAAGCGCTTAGGCACATCGTCGGATCGATGTATTGAGCGCTATGTAAACACGGAATATTATCAGGTGGGCTGTATCTAATACAGACCACCTTATATTTTTGTTAAAATTGCCTTTATTATTTATTATTTATCAGGTGGGCTGTATCTAATACAGACCACCTTATATTTTTGTTAAAATCGCCTTTATTTATTTATTTATTTATTTATTTTTCTTAATTCGACCCACTTTTTTGTGTGCAAGATAATTTAAAAATGGCTCAAGCAAATGTCTTTAAATTTGGCACACGTATTTATAGGCATATGAACAAAGCACAGCAAAGTTTTCAACCTTGACCTTGACTGATGACGTCATCTAGGCGCCATTTTGTGAAATTTTTTGAAAATTTACTCATGATCATATTTTCATAACGGTAAATCATTTTTCATTCATATTCAACATGATCGAGGTCAATATCCGTCCGGTCAATTTCGGGTCAAAAAACGCGCGCCTGCGCGTACGTCCGCGCGTCAGTGCGCGCGCCAAAAAATTAAATGCTCAAAATCGTCTCAAATTTGTTTTGCATACGTTTCAGGTCATTTTAAGCATTTTATAAAAAATCGCGTGTAAGAGCATGCGCGCGCGTTTTCGCGCGTAACACCATTAAAAAACATAGAATCGCCATTTCTTTTTCTTTCATGATATTTCTCATATTTTTTCAAGGAATTTGATTCCATGTTTATCTCTTTATGACCATTATTAACAAGATGAGCGTAAATTCAAGATAAATGTCAGTGCGCGCGAGGTCTTTTAATACATAGCATATATGGGCAAAAACATGCCTATACAAAATCCGTTATAGCTCTTTGGAATGAACCGTGACCTTCAATTTTTTTTCATATTTAGATAGAGTATGAGTTGGAGATATGATTTCATGTCTCATTTGGCCATTAAGTGTATCGTGACATCATCACAATGGCCTTGGAAATCAAAATACGAATTTGCATATTATGACGTCAGCATATTTATGGAAAATTAAATGTATCTCTGTAAATATTAATAGATTTTCTTCTAAATTTCGATATGTTGTAGCTAAGACAATTTTCTACAAGCTCAACAATCACCATTTTTCATTTTGATGACGTCATCATAGTGAAAATTTAGATTAAAGGCCTCATGTCAGAAATTTCATAATTTGCGTGTTATGCCTATAGAAGGTGAATTGCGTTCACGTCATGAATCTACATGATATTGTTTTTTAAGAATTTTTAAGCAGTATCTCGCTTATTTTTGCTCTATTTTGTCTCACATTTTAGTTGAACAGCCCACCTATACTTGTTCCAAACAAGTATTATGTCTAGTCAGGTGGGCTGTATCTAATACAGACCACCTTATATTTTTGTTAAAATCGCCTTTATTTATTTATTTATTTATTTATTTTTCTTAATTCGACCCACTTTTTTGTGTGCAAGATAATTTAAAAATGGCTCAAGCAAATGTCTTTAAATTTGGCACACGTATTTATAGGCATATGAACAAAGCACAGCAAAGTTTTCAACCTTGACCTTGACTGATGACGTCATCTAGGCGCCATTTTGTGAAATTTTTTGAAAATTTACTCATGATCATATTTTCATAACGGTAAATCATTTTTCATTCATATTCAACATGATCGAGGTCAATATCCGTCCGGTCAATTTCGGGTCAAAAAACGCGCGCCTGCGCGTACGTCCGCGCGTCAGTGCGCGCGCCAAAAAATTAAATGCTCAAAATCGTCTCAAATTTGTTTTGCATACGTTTCAGGTCATTTTAAGCATTTTATAAAAAATCGCGTGTAAGAGCATGCGCGCGCGTTTTCGCGCGTAACACCATTAAAAAACATAGAATCGCCATTTTTTTTTCTTTCATGATATTTCTCATATTTTTTCAAGGAATTTGATTCCATGTTTATCTCTTTATGACCATTATTAACAAGATGAGCGTAAATTCAAGATAAATGTCAGTGCGCGCGAGGTCTTTTAATACATAGCATATATGGGCAAAAACATGCCTATACAAAATCCGTTATAGCTCTTTGGAATGAACCGTGACCTTCAATTTTTTTTCATATTTAGATAGAGTATGAGTTGGAGATATGATTTCATGTCTCATTTGGCCATTAAGTGTATCGTGACATCATCACAATGGCCTTGGAACTCAAAATTCGAATTTGCATATTATGACGTCAGCATATTTATGTAAAATTAAATGTATCTCTGTAAATATTGATCAATTTTCTTCAAAATTTCGATATGTTGTAGCTAAGACAATTCTCTACAAGAGCACTAATAACCATTTTTCATTTTGGTGACGTCATCATAGTGAAAATTTTGATTAAAGGCCTCATGTCAAAAACTTCATAATTTGCGTGTTATGCCTATAGAAGGTGAATTTAGTTCACGTTATGAATCTACATGATATTGTCTTTTAAGAATTTGTAAGCAGTATGTCGCTTATTTTTGCTCTATTTTGTCTCAAATGTTAGTTGACCAGCCCACCTATACTTGTTCCAAACAAGTATTATATGTCTAGTTTATTTTTCTTATTTCGACCCACTTTTTTGTGTGCAAGATAATTTGAAAATGGCTCAATCAAATATCTTAAAATTTAACACACATATGTATAGGCATATTCACAAAGCATAGGAAAATTTTCGACCTTGACCTTGACTGATGACGTCATCTAGGCGCCATTTTGTGAAAAAACTTGAAAATCAACTCATGATCATATCTTCATAACCAAAAACCATTTCTCATTCATATTTATCATGATCAAGGTCAATATCTGTCCGGTCAATTTCAGGTCAAAAAACGCGCGCGTGCGCGTACGTCCGCGCGTCAGTGCGCGCGCAAAAATTTAAAATGCTCAAAATCGTGTCAAATTTTTTTTGCATACGTTTAAGGTCATTTTAAGCATTTTATAAAAAATCGCGCACACGCGCATGCGCGCGCGTTTTCGCGCGTTATACCATTACACAACATAGAATCGCCATTTTTTTTTCTTTCATGATGTTTCTCATATTTTCTCGAACAATTTGATACCATGTTTATCTCTTTATGACCATTTATAAGAAGATGAGCGTTCATTCAAGATAAATGTCCATGCGCGCGAGCTCTTGTAATACATAGCATATATGGGCAAAAACATGCCTATACAAATTCCATTTTAGCTCTTTGGGATGGAACTGGACCCCCAATATTTTTTCATATTTTGATAGAGAATGAGTCGGAAATATGATTTAATGTCTCATTTGGCTATTAAAAATATTTTAACATCATCATAATGGCCTTCAAACTAAAAATAGGAATTTGCATATTATGACGTCAGGTTATTTATGAAGAATTGATTGTATCTCTGTATATATTGATCGATTTTCTTTAAAATTTTAATATGTTGTAGCTAAGATAATTCTCTACAAGTTCAATGATAACTATTTTTTATTTTGATGACGTCATCAGAGTAAAAATTTCGATTAAAGGCCTCATGTCAGAAATTTCACAATTTGCGTGTTATGACTATAGAAGGTGAATTTCGTTCACGTAATGAATCTACATGATATTGTTTATTAACAATTTATAAGTAGTTTCTCGCTTATTTTTGATCTATTTTGTTTTCAAATTTTAATTGACCAGCCCACCTATACTTGTTCCAACAAGTATTATATGTCTAGTTAGGTGGGCTGTATCTAATACAGACCACCTTATAATTTTGTTAAAATTGCCTTTATTATTATTATTTATTTATTATCAGGTGGGCTGTATCTAATACAGACCACCTTATATTTTTGTTAAAATCGCCTTTATTTATTTATTATTTATTTATTTATTTTTCTTATTTCGACCCACTTTTTTGTGTTCAAGATAATTTGAAAATGGCTCAATCAAATATCTTAAAATTTAACACACATATGTATAGGCATATTCACAAAACACAGCAAATTTTTCGACCTTGACCTTGACTGATGACGTCATCTAGGCGCCATTTTGTGAAAAATTTTGAAAATCAACTCATGATCATATCTTCATAACCAAAAGTAATTTCTCATTCATATTTATCATGATCAAGGTCAATATCAGTCCGGTCAATTTCAGGTCAAAAAACGCGCGCGTGCGCGTACGTCCGCGCGTCAGTGCGCGCGCAAAATTTCAAAATGCTCCAAATCGTCTCAATTTTTTTTTACATACGTTTCAGGCCATTTTAAGCATTTCATAAAAAATCGCGCACACGTGCATGCGCGCGCGTTTTCGCGCGTAACACCATTACATAACATAGAATCGCCATTTTTTTTTCTTTCATGATATTTCATATATTTGTTTGTACAATTTGATACCACGTTATATCTTTATGACCATTAATAACAAGATGAGCGTCCATTCAAGATAAATGTCCTTGCGCGCGAGCTCTTTTAATACATAGCATATATGGGCAAAAACATGCCTATACATATGCATTATAGCTCTTTGGAATGCACCGGGATCCTCAATTTGTTTTCATATTTAGATAGAGTATGAGTCGGAGATATGATTTCATGTCTCATTTGGCCATTAAGTGTATCGTGACATCATCATAATGGCCTTGGAACTCAAAATACGTATTTGCATATTATGACGTCAGCATATTTATGGAAAATTGACTGTATCCCTGTAAATATTGATCAATTTTCTTCAAAATTTCGATATGTTGTAGCTAAGATAATTCTCTACAAGTTTAATAATAACCATTTTTCATTTTGATGACGTCATCATAGTGAAAATCTCGATTAAAGGCCTCATGTCAAAAGGCCTTCATAATTTGCCTTATCCCTATAGAAGGTGAATTTCGTTCACGTCATGAAACTACATGATATTGTTTTTTAAGAATTTTTAAGCAGTATCTCGCTTATTTTTGCTCTATTTTGTCTCAAATTTAAGTTGACCAGCCCACCTATACTTGTTCCAAACAAGTATTATATGTCTAGTTTTTCTTATTTCGACCCACTTTTTTGTGTGCAAGATAATTTGAAAATGGCTCAATCAAATATCTTAAAATTTGGTACACATATGTATAGGCATATGAACAAGGCACAGCAAAGTTTTCAACCTTGACCTTGATTGATGACGTCATCTAGGCGCCATTTTGTGAAATTTTCTGAAAATTTACTCATGATCATATTTTCATAACGGTAATTCATTTCTCATTCATATTTATCATGATCAAGGTCAATATGTGTCCGGTCAATTTCAGGTCAAAAAACGCGCGCGTCCGCGTACGTCCGCGCGTCAGTGCGCGCGCAAAATTTGTAAATGCTCAAAATCGTCTCAAATTGTTTTTACATACGTTTTAGGTCATTTTAAGCATTTTATAAAAAATCGCGCGTACGTGCATGCGCGCGCGTTTTCGCGCGTGACACCATTACAAAACATAGAATCGCCATTTTTTTTTCTTTCATGATATTTCTTATATTTTTTCAAGGAATTTGATACCATGTTTATCTCTTTATGACCATTAATAACAAGATGAGCGTCAATTCAAGATAAATGTCAGTGCGCGCGAGCTCTTTTAATACATAGCACATATGGGCAAAAACATGCCTATACAAAATCCATTAAAGCTCTTTGGAATGAACCGTGACCTTCAATTTTTTTCATATTTAGATAAAGTATGAGTCGGAGATATGATTCCATGTTTCATTTGGCCATTAGGTGTACCGTGACATCATCACAATGGCCTTGGAACTCAAAATACGAATTTGCATATTATGACGTCAGCATATTTATGGAAAATTTATTGTATCTCTGTAAATATTGATCAATTTTCTTCAAAATTTCGATATGTTGTAGCTAAGACAATTCTCTACAAGCTTTAAAATAATCATTTTTCATTTTGATGACGTCATCATAGTGAAAATCTCGATTAAAGGCCTCATGTCAAAAGGCCTTCATAATTTGCCTTATCCCTATAGAAGGTGAATTTCGTTCACGTTATGAAACTACATGATATTGTTTTTTAAGAATTTTTAAGCAGTATCTCGCTTATTTTTGCTCTATTTTGTCTCAAATTTAAGTTGACCAGCCCACCTATACTTGTTCCAAACAAGTATTACATGTCTAGTTATTCTTTATTTTTCTTATTTCTAACCACTTTTTTGTGGACAAGATAACTTAAAAATGGCTGGATCAAATGCCTTCAAATTTGGCACACATATGTATAGGCATAATTATGTACAAAGCACAGAAATTTTTTCAACTTTGACCTTGACTGATGACGTCATCTAGGCGCCATTTTGTAAAATTTTACGAAAATAAACTCATGATCATATCTTCATAACCAAAAGGTATTTCTCATTCATATTTATCATGATCAAGGTCAATATCCGTCCGGTCAATGGCAGGTCAAATAACGCGCGCATGCGCGTACGTCCGCGCGTCAATGCGTGCGTAAAATTTTGAAATGCTCAAAATCGTTTCAAAATCATTTTGCATACGTTTTAGGCCATTCTAAGCATTTTATAAAAAATCCCGCACACGCACATGCGTGCGCGTTTTCGTGCGTAAAACTATTGCACAACATAGAATTGCCATTTTTTTTCTTTCATAATACTTCACATATTTTTACAAACAAATTGATACCATGTTTGTCTCTTTATGACTATTAATAACGGAATGATCGACAGTTTAACATAAATTTCCGTGCGCGCGAGCTCTTGTAATACATAGCATATATGGGCAAAAAAATGCCTATGCAAAATCCATTGTAGCTCTTTAGGATGCAAGGTGACCCCAATTTTTTTCATATTTTAATAGAGTATGATTCCGGAGATATTGTTTCATGTCTCATTTGACCCTCAATTAACTCATGACGTCATCATAATGGCCCTCGAACTCAAAATTCCAATTTGCATATTATAACGTCAGCATATTTACTGAAAATTTATTGTATCTCTGTAAATATTGATCGATTCCCTTCCAAATGTTGAAATGTTCTAGCTGAGACAATGCTTTACAAATGCAGTTGTGAGGATTTTTCATTTTGACAAAAGCATCATCGCGTATTTTTGCGGAAAAAAAGGAGGCATGTCAATTCTTCACATTTTGCGTGTATTCTCTACGGGACATGATTTTTTCTGGAAACTGGATTCTACATTCCCGTCTTTCGCGAGCAATATCTCCGTCGTTTTAGCTTCGTTTACGCTGAACTTCGAGTATGTTTTAGCTGAGACAATAAGCTATCTCAAATGTACCCTTTATTTTGTCTTAAATGTTAGTTGGACCAGCCCACCTATACTTGTTCCAAACAAGTATTACAAATCTAGTTTATTTTTCTTATTTCGACCCACTTTTTTGTGTTCAAGATAATTTGAAAATGGCTCAATCAAATATCTTAAAATTTAACACACAAATGTATAGGCATATTCACAAAACACAGCAAATTTTTCGACCTTGACCTTGACTGATGACGTCATCTAGGCGCCATTTTGTGAAAAATTTTGAAAATCAACTTATGATCATATCTTCATAACCAAAAGTAATATCTCATTCATATTTATCATGATCAAGGTCAATATCAGTCCGGTCAAATTCAGGTCAAAAAACGCGCGCGTGCGCGTACGTCCGCGCGTCATTACGCGCGCAAAAATTTTAAATGCTCGAAATCGTCTTAAATTTTTTTTGCATACGTTTCAGGTCATTTTAAGCATTTTATAAAAAATCGCGCGTAAGCACATGCGCGCGCGTTTTCGCGCGTAACACCATTACAAAACATAAAATCGCCATTTTTTTTTCTTCATGATATTTATTATATTTTTTCAAGGAATTTGATACCATGTTTATCTCTTTATGACCATTAATAACAAGATGAGCGTCAATTCAAGATAAATGTCAGTGCGCGCGAGCTCTTTTAATACATAGCATATATGGGCAAAAACATGCCTATACAAAATTCATTATAGCTCTTTGGAATGAACCGTGACCTTCAATTTTTGTTCATATTTAGATAGAGTATGAGTGGGAGATATGATTCCATGTCTCATTTGGCCATTAGGTGTATCGTGACATCATCATAATGGCCTTGGAACTCAAAATACGAATTTGCATATTATGACGTCAGCATATTTATGGAAAATTGATTGTATCTCTGTAAATATTGATCGATTTTCTTCAAAATTTCGATATGTTGTAGCTAAGACAATTCTCTATCAGCTCAGTAAAAACCATTTTTCATTTTGATGACGTCATCATACTGAAAATCTCGATTAAAGGCCTCATGTCAAAAGGCCTTCATAATTTGCGTTATCCCTATAGAAGGTGAATTTCGTTCACGTCATGAAACTACATGATATTGTTTTTCAAGAATATTTAAGCAGTATCTCGCTTATTTTTGCTCTATTTTGTCTCAAATTTAAGTTGACCAGCCCACCTATACTTGTTCCAAACAAGTATTATATGTCTAGTTATTATTTATTTTTCTTATTTCGACCCACTTTTTTGTGTTCAAGATAATTTGAAAATGGCTCAATCAAATATCTTAAAATTTAACACACATATGTATAGGCATATGAACAAAGCACAGCAAATTTTTCGACCTTGACCTTGACTGATGACGTCATCTAGGCGCCATTTTGTGAAAAATTTTGAAAATCAACTTATGATCATATCTTCATAACCAAAAGTAATATCTCATTCATATTTATCATGATCAAGGTCAATATCAGTCCGGTCAAATTCAGGTCAAAAAACGCGCGCGTGCGCGTACGTCCGCGCGTAATTACGCGCGCAAAAATTTTAAATGCTCGAAATCGTCTCAAATTTTTTTTGCATACGTTTCAGGTCATTTTAAGCATTTTTTAAAAAATCGCGCGCAGGAGCATGCGCGCGCGTTTTCGCGCGTAACACCATTACACAACATAGAATCGCCATTTTTTTTTCTTTCATGATATTTCTCAAATTTTTTCGAGGAATTTGATACCATGTTTATCTCTTTATGACCATTAATAACAAGATGAGCGTCAAGTCAAGATAAATGTCCGTGCGCGCGAGCTCTTTTATTACGTAGCATATATGGGCAAAAACATGCCTATACAAAATCAATTATAGCTCTTTGGAATGAACCGTGACCTTCAATGTTTTTTCATATTGAGATAGAGTATGAGTCGGAAATATGATTCCATGTCTCATTTGGCCATTAAGTATATCGTGACATCATCATAATGGCCTTGGAACTCAAAATACGAATTTGCATATAATGACGTCAGCATATTTATGTAACATTGATTGTATCTCTGTAAATATTGATCGATTTTCTTCCAAATTTCAATATGATGTAGCTAAGACAATTCTCTACAAGCTCAGTCAACATCATTTTTCATTTTGATGACGTCATCATAGTGAACATTTCGATTAAAGGCCTCATGTCAGAAATTTCATAATTTGCGTGTTATCCCTATAGAAGGTGAATTTCGTTCACGTCAGGAAACTACATGATATTGCTTTTTAAGAATTTTTAAGCAGTATCTCACTTCTTTTTGTTCTATTTTGTCTCGAATTTTAGTTGACCAGCCCACCTATACTTGTTCCAAACAAGTATTATATGTCTAGTTTATTATTTATTTTTCTTATTTCGACCCACTTTTTTGTGAGCAAGATAACTTTAAAATGGCTCAATCAAATGTCTTAAAATTTAGCACACATATGTATAGGCATATTCACAAAACACAGCAAATTTTTCGACCTTGACCTTGACTGATGACGTCATCTAGGCGCCATTTTGTGAAAAATTTTGAAAATCAACTCATGATCATATCTTCATAACCAAAAGTAATTTCTCATTCATATTAATCATGATCAAGGTCAATATCAGTCCGGTCAAATTCAGGTCAAAAAACGCGCGCGTGCGCGTACGTCCGCGCGTCAGTGCGCGCGCAAAAAATTTAAATGCTCAAAATCGTCTCAAATTTATTTTGCATACGGTTCAGGTCATTTATTTTTCTTATTTCGAACCACTTTTTTGTGGACAAGATAACATGAAAATGGTTCAATCAAATACCTTGAAATTTGGCACACATATGTATAGGCATATGAACAAGGCACAGCAAAGTTTTCAACCTTGACCTTGATTGATGACGTCATCTAGGCGCCATTTTGTGAAATTTTCTGAAAATCAACTCATGATCATATCTTCATAACTAAAAGTAATTTCACCTTCATATTTATCATGATCTAGGTCAATATCAGTCCGGTCAATTTCAGGTCAAAAAACGCGCGCGTGCGCGTACGTCCGCGCGTCAGTGCGCGCCTAAAATTTTTAAATGCTCAAATTCGTCTCAAATTTATTTTGCATACGTTTCAGGTCATTTTAAGCATTTTATAAAAAATCGCGCGTACGAGCATGCGCGCGCGTTTTCGCGCGTAACACCATTAAAAAACATAGAATCGCCATTTTTTTTTCTTTCATGATATTTCTCATATTTTTTCAAGGAATTTGATTCCATGTTTATCTCTTTATGACCATTATTAACAAGATGAGCGTAAATTCAAGATAAATGTCAGTGCGCGCGAGGTCTTTTAATACATAGCATATATGGGCAAAAACATGCCTATACAAAATCCGTTATAGCTCTTTGGAATGCACCGGGATCCTCAATTTTTTTTCATATTAAGATAGAGTATGAGTCGGAAATATGATTCCATGTCTAGTTTGGCCATTAAGTGTATCGTGACATCATCACAATGGCCTTGGAACTCAAAATACGAATTTGCATATTATGACGTCAGCATATTTATGTAAAATTGATTGTATCTCTGTAAATATTGATCAATTTTCTTCAAAATTTCGATATGTTGTAGCTAAGACAATTCTCTACAAGCGCAGTAATAACCATTTTTCATTTTGATGACGTTATCATAGTGAAAATTTTGATTAAAGGCCTCATGTCAAAAACTTCATAATTTGCGTGTTATGCCTATAGAAGGTGAATTTAGTTCACGTTATGAATCTACATGATATTGTCTTTTAAGAATTTGTAAGCAGTATGTCGCTTATTTTTGCTCTATTTTGTCTCAAATGTTAGTTGACCAGCCCACCTATACTTGTTCCAAACAAGTATTATATGTCTAGTTTATTTTTCTTATTTCGACCCACTTTTTTGTGTGCAAGATAATTTGAAAATGGCTCAATCAAATATCTTAACATTTGGTACACATATGTATAGGCATATGAACAAGGCACAGCAAAGTTTTCAACCTTGACCTTGATTGATGACGTCATCTAGGCGCCATTTTGTGAAATTTTCTGAAAATTTACTCATGATCATATTTTCATAACGGTAATTCATTTCTCATTCATATTTATCATGATCAAGGTCAATATCAGTCCGGTCAATTTCATGTCCAAAAACACGCGCGTGCGCGTACGTCCGCGCGTCAGTGCGCGCGCAAATTTTTTAAATGCTCTTAATCGTCTCAAATTTATTTTGCATACGTTTCAGGTCATTTTAAGCATTTTATAAAAAATCGCGCACACACACATGCGCGCGCGTTTTCGCGCGTAACACCATTACAAAACATAGAATCGCCATTTTTTTTTCTTTTATCATATTTCTCATATTTTTTCGAGGAATTTGATCCCATGTTTATCTCTTTATGACCATTAATAATAAGATGAGCGTAATTCAAGATAAATGACCGTGCGCGCGAGCTCTTTTAATACATAGCATATATGGGCAAGAACATGCCTATACAAAACCCATTATAGCTCTTTGGAATGAACCGTGACCTTCAATTTTTTTTCATATTTAGATAAAGTATGAGTCGGAGATATGATTCCATGTCTCATTTTGCCATTAAGTGTATCGTGACATAATCATAATGGCCTTGGAACTCAAAATACGAATTTGCATATTATGAAGTCAGCAAATAACCATTTTTCATTTTGACGACGTCATCAGAGTGAAAATTTTGATTAAAGGCCTCATGTCAGAAATTTCACAATTTGCGTGTTATGACTATAGAAGGTGAATTTCGTTCACGTACTGAATCTACATGATATTGTTTATTAAGAATTTTAAAGCAGTTTCTCGCTTATTTTTGCTCTATTTTGTTTTCAAACTTTAGTTGACCAGCCCACCTATACTTGTTCCAAACAAGTATTATCAGGTGGGCTGTATCTAATACAGACCACCTTATATTTTTGTTAAAATTGCCTTTATTATTTATTATTTATTTATTTTTCTTATTTCGACCCACTTTTTTGTGTGCAAGATAATTTGAAAATGGCTCAATCAAATATCTTAAAAATTAAAACACATATGTATAGGCATATTCACAAAACACAGCAAATTTTTCGACCTTGACCTTGACTGATGACGTCATCTAGGCGCCATTTTGTTAAATTTTCTGAAAATCATCTCATGATCATATCTCCATAACCAAAAACCATTTCTAATTCATATTTATCATGATCAAGGTCAATATCAGTCCAATCAATTTCAGGTCAAAAAACCCGCGCGTGCGCGTACGTCCGCGCGTCAATGCGCGCGCAAAAAATTTAAATGCTCAAAATCGCCATTTTTTTTTCTTTCATGATATTTCTCAATTTTTTTCGAGGAATTTGATACCATGTTTATCTCTTTATGACCATTAATAACAAGATGAGCGTCAAGTCAAGATAAATGTCCGTGCGCGCGAGCTCTTTTATTACATAGCATATATGGGCAAAAACATGCCTATACAAAATCCATTATAGCTCTTTGGAATGAACCGTGACCTTCAATGTTTTTCATATTTAGATAGGGTATGAGTCGGAAATATGATTCCATGTCTCATTTGGCCATTAAGTTTATCGTGACATCATCATAATGGCCTTGGAACTCAAAACACGAATTTGCATATAATGACGTCAGCATATTTATGTAACATTGATTGTATCTCTGTAAATATTGATCGATTTTATTTCAAATTTCAATATGATGTAGCTAAGACAATTCTCTACAAGCTCAGTCAACACCATTTTTCATTTTGATGACGTCATCATAGTGAAAATTTCGATTAAAGGCCTCATGTCAGAAATTTCATAATTTGCGTGTTATCCCTATAGAAGGTGAATTTCGTTCACGTCAGGAAACTACATGATATTGCTTTTTAAAATTTTTTAAGCAGTATCTCGCTTCTTTTTGTTCTATTTTGTCTCGAATTTTAGTTGACCAGCCCACCTATACTTGTTCCAAACAAGTATTATATGTCTAGTTATTATTATTATTAATGATTAAGAAGAAGAAAAAAAAGAAGTATAATTTTTTTTTTTAAATCGATATTTGGATCAAAATCGAGTTTCTTTTAATCTTTTCAATTTTGACTGAAATACGTCCAAAATACGAACACAAATTCTAATAGCCCTTCGCATCGTCCTTTGAAATGCACAAACCTTACAATGGCATAATTATTATGTAACCCTAACATGATAATTTCTATGGATATACACTATAGGATATTGAAATTGCCATCTCGAAAGTCTTTGCTCTCTGGATCCAAACAAATCTGACCGATTAAACCGTATCGCATCCGACTGCGAACTTGCGAAGCAAAAACAAAACTAAGAATCAAGCAACGTCATAAGCGATTAAACAAAAACAAAAATTCAAGCAATCGTATACAAAAAGTAGGGTTATACTGAATTTAGTATCGATTCCTGTTTACCATTAAAATTACAGAAAATAAAGAATCGGCCGTATCCGCTAAAGTCCGAAAGTCCCAGGGTCCAGTTTCCTCCTTCGGCTTTCTTTTCTTTTCTTTTCATTGTTGAGAATTACTGCCACCGCATACACCTCAGAGAGAAACCGGAAAACCCTGTATAGTCGCGTTACAAGAGGTCAAATTCGATTAAAGGAAAACAATGCTAATAGTATCATTTACCATGTAAGCCTCTTGATCATCGGAAAGATTATTTTACGCGTTCAAAGAAAAGAGTTGTGTGGTATCAAATTGTATTTTTAGAGCACTCTCCATTATCACTTTAATCATCATAATGCAATCAGTTTGACCCTTTGTAACAAATCACTGTCGAATACGAACCTATACTAGTTCGAATCAAAATCAGCCAGAAGAGTGTCTTCATATCGGAAGAAGTAAAATACAAACAATTCAATTATGGTCTGATTGCTTCATTTTGTTCTTTTTCATGTTAATAATGTAACTGTATACTAATTATAAGTTTCCTTTCGTGTCCGTAATCCCTACATCTTTATGTACATGCATGAATAGTTGTTAAAAGTATCTGTTAAAAATGAGGTAAAATAATGAGTAAACTTCAATGCAGTTAAGACATAGCTACAGGAGATATCAAATGTTTTACTATTATTTTCGTTCGTCTGTCTTTGTGACAGGAAGGGGGGGGGGGGGGTAGTAAGTACGAAAGGGGTTCTTTTGGTCCCATTGACATATCTGTTGTATGATTTTGTCATGTAATGGTTCATAATTATATAGCAGATTTATATCATAGTCTTTCATAAAAACAAATAAAGTGAACAGAATGAATAATAATAATGATGATAATAATGATTCTACTAATAATGATGGTAAGTAAGTTTATATATATATTTGATTGTACATGATGATATATTGTTCCCCTGGCCCGGAGGTAAATTGCTATGTTTGTTTGTTTTATTTATTCACCATGTAAAATAATTGTTTACAGATAATAACATTCAGTGGGTTACATCGAGATATAATACACAATAGGAACAGTACATAAACAAAAAATGATGCATAAACAAACTTCAATGGTTGAACATTCTATCATATTCGTTTGGGAATGTAAGGATTCCCAATGAAACTGGACCCGTGGTGGGCGCCGTGTGCAAAATGAATTTTGAGGTGTGAGAAATGGCGGGAAATCGATATTGTCAATATGAACAAAGGTCATATGGAGGCTATGCATAAATTGGCTGGGTATCTAAGCAGTGCATGATGTAGCTGAAACCCGATGTTTTCGAGATAAAGACCAAGCGAGAGGAAAGATGACCCCAAATAAATAGAATATTTTAAAGGGAGAGGAAAGTAGAGGAAGTAATAGAAAGGGAATCAGTTTGAAAAGAAAATGATACAACAAACCCCGCCCCACACCATCATTCAACTCGACTGCCTTGTTCTCTAGGATTGTATTTGTCAAATTAAGACTAGTGTCCAGAGAGAGCGAAAAGGAGATGGAGAGAAAGAGAGAGAGGGAGCGGGAGAGAGAAAGAGAGGGAAAGAAAGATGAAGGGAGAGGGAGAGAGAGAGAGAGAGAGAGAGAGAGAGAAAGAGAGAGAGAGAGAGTAATCCAGCAATATGATATCCATTCAGATAACTATACGTTTTCCAGTTGAATGCAAATAGTGGATCGGGTAACTTTGTCTCAGATTCTGAAACAAAAATCCTGAATTTAGCTTATGCTGCAATGATCATTATAAACATTTAGGTCAGTTAGGAACCCCATGACGTTTACAAGCCGATCGCCTGTCTGATTATCAAGATATTTATGATTGCAAATCGAAATCAAATTTTGCGTTTTCCGAACAGTTTTGATAATACTACAGTCTATTGGGGAAAATGAGTATGGTAAAACCGGTCACTCAAAGATTTTTCACTAAGTTGAGGCACTTCATAATCATTTTGAAGCGCATTTTTTACGGCTTATATTACACCATATCACAGACACTGATAGTGCCATGCAGGCGCGGATCTACGGGGGGGTTTAGGGGGTTTAAACCCCCCCCCCTTGGGCGGCCCAAAAAAAAAAAAAAAAAAAAAAGGAAAAAAAAAGAAAAAAAGAAAGAAAAAAAGAAAGAAAAAAATTGTGTTAATAGATGCCAGGAAAACATCACTTACGGGGTTCATATAAACACCCAAAAAAAAATCGGCTCGCCGCTTCGCGGCCGTGGACGATGCTCCGCATCGTCATTATTTTGGTCAAACCCCCCCCTTAGCAAAAAGCTAGATCCGCCCCTGCCATGCATCTCAGATTTAACATTGTTAAGAACAACCTCAAAGAACCCACTTACATACCATTGTCATAGCCCTATATAATCGTGCTTGTCACCACCATACTATTAATTAAGGAATATCTATAGTAATCATGCCAAAATGAAAGAACATTATCAAAGTTGTTTTAGCCGCCTTGACGCTCATAAATACGCTTCGTTTGAAGGCTGTGAATCATGTTTTATGACCTAACGTCACACAACAATGGACCTGCATTCAAGAGAAAGGAAAATAATTTGTCTCGTGCCTTTAATTTAATGATTGGAGAAAGTTTCCATTTCTAACTAAGGACAATAAAACATATATAGGGAAGGTAAAATCCGATTCTTTCTTAAAAAAGAAAACAGGCGAGCGGGTTTAAAGGAAAGGAAAAGAAAATAATTTGTCTCGTGCCTTTAATTCATTATTAGAGAAAGTTTCCATTTCTAACTAAAGATAAGATAACAAAGGGAAGGTAAATTCCGATTCTTTCTTAAAAAAGAAAACAGGCGAGCGGGTTTGATATAAATTATTTTATTTGTTGTTCTAAGACAATGTCATTATCAATGTCATTACCAAATTAATCTTGTCTCCAGAGGATGTCTCAATTTTTTATTAAAAAGTTCGAAGATATTCCTAATATTTTTCTATTAACTTAACGTAGAAAATTTCGTAAATGCCAATAACTTTTGAAAATATAGGAAATATACAGATCTTGTAAAAACAAAACAAAACAACACAAATAAAACAAAACAACACAAACGAAACACAACAACATCAAAATATAGACTGAAGGCTAATTGGACACATGCTGTCGTTGCAGAGATTCTTACCGATAAATCCATAGGAAACCTTTCTTTTGCATCATTATTTCTTTATAATCATCTCAAATTGTCTCTAGATGGTTTCTTTTGAGTTTGTAATTTCAATGAATTCAATTTTCAAAGAATCGTTTTATGGTGATTTTATGTTGATTTTGTGTGTCGAGGCTAAATGGCAGAACACTTTGGCCCGAATTCACAAAGGGGGTTTGTCGACAAACCTAGGTTTATGTTTGTCGACAAACGTCCTTTGTGAATTCGGGCCAGAGAGGCTCGGAGCATGAACGACAGCTGGTAGTGTATATCGCCCTCTGTTGATATAAATTGTATAGGACCGTTTTATTAGCATTATCATATTGCTAGTCTTGGTCTAAAAATTGAATTGGAGATTTGTTAAACTAGGCCAAGTCCACTCCAACAAATAATTTGCTTTCGATAGATGCAGAGAAAAAAAAACAAAAAAAACAGAGCCAACAAAATTGAGTAAAATCGGATAACTAATAAGGAAGTTATGAATTCTTGAACACTATGAAAAACTATGGAACAATGGAAATCCTTACACAAATTGCCACTTTGGTTATCAGTTTGTGACGTTATTGCCTCAATATTTATCAATTGCTTTATATATTTTTTTGTTTTCCCATTAATTTCCCTATTATCCCCAGGTTATATGATTTGTATCATATTGCGTGCATGACATTTCACAAAATCTTTTATGAACTTTGAAGAATTTAAACTATTTTCTGAATATTGTATATTTTATAATCATTGATTTTTATATGAATAGCTTATCAAAATTCACATTTTCACAATTCAAATGAAAGAAAAAGACTCTATATTAGTGCATCTACAGTACCCCAAAACATATTACTATCAATATAACTTGGATGCTGGTGTGAGGAAATAAGATTTTTAGGGGGAAAATGGGAAATGTATATTTATCAATATAAAGAAAACAATTAGTGGATAGTGAGGCTATGACGTCACAGACTCATGAGTGAGTTACCAATTTGTCTTGTGACTTTCATAGTTTTTTATGTCATTAAATATTCTTTTTTTTTTTTATTAGTTATCCAATTTTTGCTCAAACTTTTTTTGATTGGTTTGTCTGATTTTTCTGCTTCTATTGAAAGTAAGATATTTTTGGAGTGGACTTACCCTTTTAGACTTTGGTAGTCACTTAAAATAGGTATCTGTTTAATCTCCTTCCCGATATACTCCTCACTTTGTTTTATACAATTCAAACATAATTATTTTACAGGCTCTTTTTTTTATTCATTGATTTTCTCTCAAACTTTCACTCCCAGTTGCTCTGATTCATTTCCCTTTTATTTCCCCCAAAACCCCCCTAGATTCATAAGTAATGTTTCGTGAACAGCAGATAACAAAGTGGATTTCCTTCAATTCTTCTGGGAACTCAATCAATCTCCACTGTTCTTGTGTGTTTTGGACGAAGAGAAGTTGTCATTATAATATTTCTAGAATTTGTTACGTAATCTTAACGCGATACTGGTACAGTGCTTATTCTGAGGAAGAGCAGGCATGAAATGAATATGCATATTTACTTACAACCAATCAAATGGCTCGCAGCGGCATTAGCTAGTCTGCAGCCACAAACCCTTTTCAGTCGAGTTGCGTAAAAGTGTCTAAATTGTGAGACTACACTGATAGCATACTAAATGGACTCTGTGCTTTAGTTACTCCAGATCTTATTTGAAGCTCTCAGAGATCGATAGAGCTAGGCTTTGCTAAAGACTTTATGAATTGAGGTACAGTGTCTAACAAGAGTCTGTGCTTGCAGACTAACCACCGCTGCCTCGCGCGCTCCTGCTACTGGTACTTTTGGGGGTTTCCCTGAATTCTGCGCACAAGCGCAAATCGTGACCAGATGATAACACAGCTCCGACACAGATGATTGTGGTATGGGCACATCAGGTTCTCGCTAAATCCTGGAAACTTTTACCGCATGAAATCTCTGTGAATTGTGTTCCGTTTGTTATCCGCTTGCAACAGAAAAAAGCAGGATCTAGTTTCATTATGTACATGTGTGAATAATTTCTTTGAATCGTATGATTCGTCTCGAGATTTAAAAGGTGAAATCTCTGAGGAGGGGAGAACAGTCCATTGAGTGATTTCAGCCACGCGCCTGTGACCCTCGGTGATGCGGAGCGGTACTCGTTGACAAGCGGGTACTGGCCGCGATCGGAACATGCACAGTCTTGTCTACTGATCATGTTACTTCGAGTTCGGCAATCATCAAAACAAAAGATCAGGTTTGATTGCAGTGCAGTGCCAGCCTGGCCTGGCCTGGTCACCAAACTTTGAATTTTCCCTTTTTTGGAACTTGCTCTCGCTCTGTCTATTTGTGTCGATTGAACTGCTCATGACTTTACCTGTTTACGGGTCATCTGAGCTGAGTTTGCTTAATTCAAATTGAATTGCACAACAAAGAAACCTGTTTGATTTGAGAGTCGAGTGACGCGATTGAGGGGTTATCAACCTGCCAAGACCAAGGAGTGCTTTGTGTATAGCTGCAGCCAGGTAAATTTTTAACAAACTGCCATGAGTATTTTACAAACTTTTTTGAGTTTTGACAGGCAAAACCACAATTTAAAACTATTCACATTATTCAGCTGGACAGGTTTGATTATCATGCTTATGAATGGGTAATTTTGATAAATAAATTCAAATAGGAAACCAAGCATGTCAACTTTAAGTTTAACTAATTCAGAGAATCTTAAGTTATGGCATGCATCATGTGCAGTTAACAGTTGATACTTAAAATTATCCTTATAACTTATGGGGAAAAAAGCACTGATGTGAACGTAACCAACAAATTATGGCAAATACTTTCACTTTTACGGCACGCCGGATTTTAAGATCCTGTTTTGAATTAATTTCCAGTTTCGTTTTTTACTTTTAGTTTGAATTTTTATTCTCATGCCACTCATAATGTGCTTGTGTTGCACTGTCGACCTGCCGAGGGGGAGGGGGGAGGGGGGGGGGGGGGGCTATTGCAATGGGAATTTGTTTTGCTAAAAAACTGTGAGCTTGTGAGGAAGGCTTACTGAAGGGCAATTAAACTGCCACCTGAAAGGAAGAGTATTATTTTGCTTGCTCAATCGAGAAAAAAAAGGGGGTTTCCCCATGGTATTTTAAATGCATATGATTATGTAGGGACTGGGCCCTGGGACAGGCTAGCTTGCACTACATATCACTAAAACCTCTGAAAAAAACAACTAATGGAAAATTGAAATGGTATCACATTACCCTTGAGAAAACTCATATTTTAATATATGATATGATATCAAATCCTTCAAAAGAGATTCTATGTAAAGGAAAAAACCCAATGCATTCACTTTTGAGACCCATGCACCTGACCAAGTATCTCTTTGACCTGACTGAGTGGATAACATGTTTACCATTCATCTAAATAAACTTGATGGCCCGAATTCACAAAGCAAGGTTTGAGCTCAGACCGGGTTTGAGCTCAAACCTCCTTTTGTTTCGCCAAACCTCCTTTTGTTATTTACAAACGTTTGTAAATAACAAAAGAAGGTTTGGCGAAACAAAAGGAGGTTTGACCTCAAACCTTGGTCTGAGCTCAAACCTTGCTTTGTGAATTCGGGCCGTTATGTTTAGAGCAATGTAATGACTGAATGATGTTAGTCATCCTTATTGGCAGAGTGCCAAACAAGGTATCTGTTATCGGTATTTCGATTCCATCTCCTCCTCAGTAACCGGTATTGGTCCATGATGATGCAACATACCATGATATAGGACTGCTGAGAGCCAGAAGGGCATTAAAGCCCCACTGCACTACTTAGAGCTACTTGCGCCCTCTATATAGCAAACAATACCTAATCGGTGCCTGTTGATCTCCCATGATCCTCTTTTTTAATGTTAATTGAGAGCTGATTTGGTGAGATACCCACCTGTCAGTGAATTTACAGGGAGGTCTAATCCCCCTGGCCAAACTAGTGCAGACAGGCTTTAACTCATGAATGTCATTTGACATAGGTTACACCCATCTCGCTCTCAACACAGAATATGCGAGCCTATGGTATAGCACAAATGTTTTTGTCAATTTTTTTCTTTTTTTCATAAATATGGGGATGGCATTCAATTCATACAAAGGGATGAGAATGAAGCCGGATCTTTCTTCCTCACCGTCAAAACCTCACAAGACCAGTAGACAAATGCTCATCTGTTATTGTTAAGCGAAGACCCTCAATCTCAGGTTACAAAGTAGAATACCAATAGGCCTTTTTGGCTTGTGCCACTACCAGCAGAACGGTATCATTTCAGTTTCCCTCAAGGACGATGATAGCTTATACTATTTGATCAATCTTGGATTGACGAAATTTTTACTGAAGTAAGAAATCAGCCATTCGAATCCATGTACTTCTATTTCCTTTTCTTTTGGTGATAAGTATGAATAAGTTAAGAGCGATCATAAACCTAATGTGTCAAAGGAAAGACCATATGTCACAATACTTGTTTTTTTATTTGTTTATTTATTTTTTATAGTGTTTTAGTTTGGTTGTTTTGTTTGCTGTCAATGTAAGAAACAAAAATAAATTTTGTTTTGTTTTTGTTTGTTGTTGTTATTACTGTTTGTTGTTCATCTTTTGGGTATATGCTTGTACAATGTACTTATTTTGTAAACCTTCAATCTGGTCTTGTCATACTCTCTTCTAATCCTAATTTCAAATGTTCAGTTTTTTGTAGGTGGTAGCACCAATAAGGCATTTCCTTCCTAGCTGCCTCCTCATTCACATAAATGCTCACTTTTCTCTATAGATGTTTTGTCCAGATCACCTTTATGATGTATTTTATATTGTACTATTATCTTATGTAATGTATGTTCATTTTGACTACCGATATATATCTTGTGATTTTGTATGTTATTGTATCTAAATGTTTTTTATGATGAATGGAATAAATTTGATAATCTATCTAAGATTATCTATACTCACAATACTGTTCCTGATGCCTTGCTGGCACCCAGTTGGTACAAGTTAGTGCTGGAAAATAAAAGTGATGTTAGACTTTGCTACCTCGTTGACTTGACTTTGAAATAGGAGGAACTCTTAGATGAATGATGGCCGAGTACAAATCTATTTTGAGATTGTCACTTCCTGAATATGATATTCTGTTTTGAATCATGCATGTATAGCAGTACTTGGTATATAATGGAAATGGAATACACATTGTTTTTGGCTATGGTATTATTTCAAGAAAACACATGAAAAGGAAAGTAGTGTTATTGCACTTTACGATTTAGAAAGGAATCAGTGAATTTTGTTTTATGGGCCCTGGGGAGTGTTTCACAAAGATCCTAAGTTGAACTTATCTCTATTAAAGTTGGACTCTGTGAAACGCCCCCCAGGTCTAATGCAGCTTGACACGGCTACAAGTTCATGTTAAAAATATTCATTGTTTTCTGTGACCAATCATAGATCCAATGATTAGATCCAAAAGTTTCTATTAATTCACTATTTCTTTCATTTTATGTACATCTTCCCTAAATTATGGAAATTTTTAGGAAACTGGGCTGGAGAAATTGATTAACTTTAAGTCAAATAATAACCATTGTGTGAGGTGCTGTGCAGTATTGGTCATACATTATGTTGTTGTTACTTTAGAAGTAACAGTTCTAAGCAATAATACTTTGAGAACCCGATGAGGGTAGTAGTAGTAGTAGTCTAGATTCTGTATGCTCTTATACTCTTTTCACACTGGTTTTGCTTAACCCCGTACTTTGCTTAGCCCCGTACTATCCTTAACCCCGGACTATTTTTTTTGGCTTTTCACACACGCTGTTTTTAGTCCCGTACTAGCGCCTATTCCGGAATAAGAAAATTCCCGCTGTTCTCACTGCATTTCGTTAACCCCGGATATCGTGCATGTTATGATTGGACATACTTCGCATCTGGCCAGCTGCGATACGCTCCATTGCGTAGTACCGGACTATTTTTCGTTTCTGTTCTCATTCATTTGCTTAGCACCGCAATTGCGGGGTTAGCAGGAGTTAGCACCACAATTGCGGAGTTAGCCCTGCTATTTTGCAGGGTTAGTTAACCCCGTACTATAGGTGGGGTTAGCCAACTTTAGCCCACTTTGGTAAAAACCAGTCGGAACAGAAAGTGGAATAGGCTTAACCCCGTACTATAGGTGGGGCTAAGACCCCCCCTTAACCCCACCTATAGTACGGGGTTAAGCAAAATATTGCCAGTGTGAAAACAGTATAACAGATTTTTTTTCTTCAATCATCATTTTCCCCCCTCTGATCCCTGAAAATTCACTTGTTGGGTAAGAATGAAATCACTGACTTGGTGTGAAAGCCCCAAATTCGCCCTAAATTGGAATACAAAATTTCACTTAAATTGTATCATAATGTGAGAGAGGATGTCATTAAAGACACACTTCTGCAAAGATTTCCCAATTCCCTCCAAAAACGTGTTTGAAGATAAAAATTGATTAAAGTATATCTAATTTGGGTTTTCTGGTGTATGCAGAAAACTTCAATTTTTGTATTCTGTTTCATCAATATTCTACTTCAAACATTTGTTTCAAAAATCCTTGCAGAAATGTGTCTTGAATGACATCCTCTTTCACATTATGATACAATTCAAGTGAAATTTTTTAACCAAATTTGTCGGGCTCCCAACACTTTAGAGGGGCTTTAATTGAGGTTGCGTTATTTTCTTGGCTGATTGGGCAATCGACACAGAAACAGTCCAGGCAGTGGACTAAAGTAGGAGTAAGAAGCCATAAGGGGGAAAAAAAAGTAGTTTTCACATAATGTAGGCCCCTAAATTGAAAAGAAGTATGTTTGAGTCTTTGAGATTTTGTGTGTCTGATCATGGGTCCATGGTCTGATATGTCATAAATTATGACAACAATAGCATGCCATTATGGAGACTGATCCAATGAACACATAAAGTTTACTGTACACGTCCTTGTAATATTAGATATTGCATCATGAATCTTTAGAGTCTAGACTTTGCTCTCATAAGAGTCACAGGCATACATGTACATGTAGGCATCTATAGAAAAATCTACAAATAAACCTACAGCAAACAAATTTGAATGATGAATTTGAAAGACAATGTTTAAAAACACACCGTACTGTTATCTTGTTGTTTTAATTTGTAGACTTTGATCTTTTATCAGACATCACGATCAGTCATGGGAATATTAAATTCTAAGTTGGGGATGGGGGGGGGGGGGGGTTGAGGGGGTATGTCCTCCACTTTCGAAGGAGGGGATGGTCTGTACCAAAGATACCCCTCCACAGAGTCCACACACACAGTCTTTTCAAAATCAATTTTAAAAAAAATGTAAAAAATCAATCGGTTGTTTTACATTTTGGACAAAAGTTAATATAAGTGGCTCTTAAAGTACTGACTCATTCTCTTTAAAATGCAGCTGCAATTCTGAAAAAAGGTTGAGAATGTCCCACTACGATGTGTTAAACTTAATTTTGTTCTCCAAAATCTCACAGTCATCTCTATTATAGTTGTGTTTATCATTCTGAAAATCGTGCATGGTGCCCCCCCGGCCCCCCCCCCCCTCCCCCACCTTTTTTATTCATGGGATCACTGGTGTCAGCTCTGGATATTCAATTTCAAACAGCATTCAGCTTTCACAGGGCAACATGTTTGACCCAAGCAAAGTAGAGTCATTAGAACTGAGTAAATAAGGAAAACAAACTCATTTTCCTGGGCACGAAGCGTACACACTTGTCCTAACTTAGGTGTGTTTAATTCAATTTGACTTTGACTTTGTTCTTTCAAGTTACTTACTATTAAACCTCATAGGTCATAGGATAACTTTAAAATTGTTAGCACAACCTAATATACTTCCCTGACGTGTCATCGGCCTACATGTAGTTTTCATGTGTTCCTGTAATGAGGCTCTTAAAACCTTAACTTTAATTAAATTACAATATCAGATCAGTTTTTCCCAATTTTTATCACTTATATAAATGGTCTGTTTTCACATAAACTTTCAGATTCTCATTAATATTACATCTAGCATTGAAGTCGCTACCTTAGCACCATTTTCTCTCATCCATGTTACCAAGTCCCTTTAATGTCCTGGACCCCTTCTCTAATATATTCATTCTCTCTGTTACATCATTTTGTTTACAATTACATCATCGCTGAAAGGCGGGATGTTGAAAATCAGCTGATGTAAACAAGTTTTGTTTTGAGAAACTCCATTTTGGATGAAACTAGATAACAATGATAACACCAAAACTCAAAAGTTCTAGTGACACTGACTTGCCATTTGAATACCAATATTTTTGACTTTTCTTTGATTTGTTCATGAACATTTGGAACAGAAAGAGCATGAATCAAGGCTAGAATTCTTAACAAAACGAAACGACCGACCTTGAATCGAAATCCTGATTATTCCATCCATCAAACCTGGAAAAGTAGGCAACAGGTCTTCTGAGATTTCTTATCTCCCCTCTTCAGGCAGTAACCTTTGACCCCACACCGAGGATTAGGGCCACATGTCATGTGCGTACTAGTCTTCAACTTCACACCCGTCCAGTTGTATCTTCAACTTCAAGACAAATATAAGATACCGGTACAACTCTATCTAGTATCTACCTACTCTTATAGTTTCATGGTTTGACACACAAAATGGAATAATTTTATCTTTATGACAATCATGCCATGGACATAGTAGTAGGTCTATGACCAAACCCATGCACCACTGTAAATTTACCAATACACAATCGTAGCATGCAAACTTGAATATTAAAAGCAAAAAGTTCTATATTGGTGAAATATGAGGAAAGGGTGTCTTCGAGTCTTTATAGATTGTGCTAGTCTGAAATAAGAAAAAGAAGAAGATGAAGAAGAAGCAGGCTGAGAAAAGGAAGGACCGGATGAGAAACTAATATGAATACATTTCCGCCTCTTCAACCACCAGGACACTTATACAAATCTTTAAAAAGAAACATGATATAGGAAATATTAAGCCTTACATTGGCCCTACACTTCATGACATACCAAGTCAAGTTCTGTCATGAATTTTCATTGAAGAAGACACATCTATCAAAACATGTGTCTGGACTTAAAAGTGTCTGGAAGTACATTGGAATGTCAGATGTTTATAAAATGTAATTTGTGATTGATGTTAATTTGGGAATTTGTTTACTGGAATCAGGGAACCACCCCCTGGTGACGTCAAGTGCTCATGTCATGTGTTTACATCTTTTTTATGAATGAAAATAAGCATATGTGCGTCATGTAAACGTATAGTTTAAATGGGTGCTAAGTTGGTAACCAACTGCTTGCATCGCTTATGATGCATATTGCAAACCAGAAGCTCTTGTGAATTGTTCAGGATGGCCATTTACCCATTTAAAACTTCCATGATGACGTGCAAAAGTTTATCGTTTTAATATGTCAATTGTTTTTCTATTATTTTGTAGTATGAAACTTGTCCTACTCCTCCTCTTTTTTGACTTTATTGCAGTTCCTTTTTGCAGATGTCATCGTGACTTATCAATCCATTCATCCATTTTTCTTGTAGATTGAATACTGTACAACTTTGTAAATGGTTTCAAACTAAGTATCAATAGTCCTAAACTTAGCATATCATTTTTTGTGCCCTGTAGTGTAACCTGAAACTACCACTTTATTTTTGTCAGCTAGCAGACATAGTGAAAAATTGAAGGAACAGAATGTTCTGCTTTGCAACAAGCTAATGGGGGGAGGGGGGGGGGGGGGGGTACTATGATTATTTCACAAAAATCTGGTTCAGAGTCAACATTTTAAAACTGTTATTTCAAGAGAGTCCAATGGTTTTTGATGTCACCTATAGCAATTGTTACTCCCAGGACACATGAAATCGAACATGTCCCACAAGAAAATTAATTTGTTGTATCTGCTTTTGGGGAATGGCAGAGGAAAAAATGTAAAATAGAATACTTGGAAATGTTCGGCAGTATTTTCTCTAGTGTATTGTATACCTTCCAACCCGGCTGTTATCTATAAATCTGCTTCTGGAATAGATACTAATGGTTTTTAGATTGCCCCATATTTCATGAAAATGTCTTGGTCTATGAAAACAGGAATGTTGCTGTTTTACTACAATACAGAAGGAAGATGTCCCCAAAGACTTTGCTTAGATCGTGATAATCTAGGGTGGTATCAAAATCATGTCTAAATGGTGCAGAGGATTTAAAGTATTATGGTCTAGATTATATGGAATAATCCCCCCTCCCCCCCCCCCCCCAAAAAAAAAAAAAAAAATGAAACTGGTTGAATAGAGCATGACATCTTCCTTAACCCATCAAATACAATTTGGATTTTTATATGAAAAGTTTTCTTTGCATAGATTCCAGGTGGATCTATCTTATGCTTCAACAAGTTAAAGAAAGTCTCATGGCAGCAGACATTGCTTTAGTGTAGATTTAGTGTGTCATTAGAGAAAACAACCCTCTTTTGTATGGCCCAGCCAGTCTTGTGCATGGTTTCCCCCTCTCTACAAAGACCACCTGAAATTTATCTCTCTCGATCGCTAGGAAGAAATGTGTGCCATAGAACCTGTCTTGAAAGGACATCTGACTGCAATGACAATTTTTTCATTTTCTCTGGGGTGACCTTTATTATATACAGATTTGATAAGGGGGGGGGGGGGTGGTCGGGTGTGCTCTTGCCTTTAAAGTTGTTAACTTGTTATTATTATTATTAGACCGACACAATGAAAAAGAGTCAACAAATCCTATTACATTACATCTAGGGTCGATGTGATTTTTGAATGGTCTTGACTCAAGTTGCATCTGATATCTAGAGTATTCATATGAATTAACATGCAAGAGCTCCTATTTTATCTTTTCCAAAATCATATCTTTTCCTGCCTTTGTTTACTCCAGTAACATCCTTGTTTTTGGAGTAGGCTATCTTATGACGCTGCAGGTCAAGTAAGGTGTCTTTAAAAAGTAAACCCGAGATAAAACAAGACAAAGGAAATTCTGCATAACAGGAAATGTTTTCCACCACCCACTTCGCCTCTTGTCCAGGGCAAATGAAAGTGTCCCCACCTTTGTAAATGAACTTTATGTCAGCTACTAAGTATTAGACTATCCATCCTCTTTATTCTGTAAGGCGTTGGCTATTTTAAAGCACAACAAAATTTAGAAATTGAAATTGGTTGAATCTTCATCTGCTCTAGTAGAATTGTAAGTTTTAAGGTCAAGATATTGTTTAGATTGTTGAGATTATGGACTCTACTGGTATTAAAGATGAAAGAGAAACGGTCTATTTTGACCGTATTTCCAGTTTAAGTGTATTGTGGAATTACAAAATGTGAAAATACTTCAAAATAGTATACAAGAATTAAACATAAAATATTACTTTCAAAGTGAAACATACACGTATCATTGGGTGTTTTTTAACATCTGGTACATGTACAAACAAAATTTGATTACAAAAATTTTGTTTGCAAGAAAATCCTCAAAGCTTTTTATTTAATTTTGCTCAAGGGACTGTTCAAGAAAATATTTGTTCTTCTCTGTTATTAAAATTCATGCATGTACCAATGATAGGAGCCTGCACCGCCCTGTACATAATGTGTACTAAAGGTTGAGCACAAATAAAGATGTGGAAGGGTTTCAATATTTGTCCCCAAGCTTGACGTCCACAGAGACGTACTTTACTTGGAAAAAGGACTTCTGGCATTGAACCTATAAGTAGAAGTACATATTAAAGCCTGTCCTCATCAGCTCGAGATTGCCAAATAGTCCGCTATTTCTGATTTGGGAAATAATCCTGAAGTTACAAATCGCGTCTTCATCATGCAACTCGAGACTTGACCTAAAAACTTGAAGCTCGAGAAATTTGCTCGAGATATTTTACTCGGCGTATACCGGTAGTGCCAGTCTTTGGGCTGGTAATATTGAAGAAGCACCTGACAAGTAGCGAGATATTTTGCCAAATAGTGGGATATTTTGCAATCTAGCCCAAGATATCTTGGGATGATTATCATGACCAAATATACCACTAATTTGCATCTTCGGTCTGATGAAGATGCAAATTACCTGGATAATTTGCGATCAGGATAGTTCAAATAGCGAGATATTTGGCAATCTCGAGCTGATGTAGACAGGCCTATACTATAGTCAGTTGACACAGTCTGTTGGATGTTGACTTGGTCCACAAGGGAGAAATGTAGTTTGTGAGCATTATGTGAGGTTAATTTGCCTACTCAAAGACTGATGAATAAAGCATGTTTGTTAAAGTCGGTTTTTTTTTTATTGACTCAAAATATGAAAAGACAAATGTTTTCTACTTCATTAGGAAGGAATTTTGCCCCCAAATCAGTTTGTTCCCAGGTCCTGATAACAAAACAAAAAATTGAAAATGAAACCAATTAAATGCTCTATGACTCAGGAAGGCATTACTTATATATATTTACATTAATGCCATTTGGGTGTTTAGCAAACACATTGTTATTGTCGGAGCAAATTGAAAGTAAATTTGAACTTTAATTTCTCTTGATGTCAAAGTTTTGCATTTACTTTTGAGATTAAATCAAGGTATGTGTACTTTCCTTTTTTTTCTTCTCCATCCTTTGTGTGTTTGTAATGAGAACCTTTGCTATTGAATGTCTTTGTGCTGTTTTTATTATTATCATATTTCTGCCCAGGTCATGGCAAGACAACTCCAGAAGTTTATTTGCAATAGCTAACAGAGCAGCCTGTATGGGCATAAACAACGGAAAGACTACTCACAAGGAAATTAGATCCTTATCTACCACTAACATCTGTTACTATACTCTGCTGACTTTTTTTTCCTTTTCTTTCTTTTTTATCTTCCAGAGAGAGAAAAAAAGTAGCACTACACAAGGCCACTGCAGATAGCCAAGGGAAAAGAATGAGGAAGTGTGCTTCAGGAAATCGGGCAGTGTGCCAAGACTGCACACCGACCAATCAGGCGCAAGGAAGCCTATTGCACCTGGGGCTTTTGACCAATCAGAGGAGAGGGATGTCATTCAGTGAGGCCAGGCATGCTGACCAGCTGATGGTTAGGGGCGGAGCTTCTCTCCCCAGTGATAGTGACCATTTGAGGAGGAAAGCTACTACCACAACTCAATACCACAACCCTGGATCATGGGCTTACCTGGGAATGATGACCTTTGTCCTCTTGACCTTCATATCATGTCAACCAGTAATGGGGATTGAAGGTAATTATCCTCAGAAAACTGTGTAACTCATTGGCATCTGTTATTACAGTATTTCAAACTTTCAGTGCTTGTCTTATTTTGATGCAAACAGGCTGTAAATGGTTTAGCACACTTTGTTTTTCATTCTGTTGGTCAGTGGCTATTAATAGCATATTTGCCCTCCAAAAGAGAGTTTTCTAAAAAATATACAAGGGAACAAAACATGAAGAAATTTCAATGAATCAATAACTATTAAAAGTTGCCCTAAAAGCACATTTTATCAGCTTTGAATTTGATAACAGGATGATTTCCTCACATGACATATCACACCTGGAATTTGATTTCATTTGAAAACATTGTCAAATTCCTTTCAATCACAGTTGCATATAATATATACATGTAGCAAAAATACTCCAATCGTGAAAAACCATAACCCATGATATTTTATGGTGCCTTTGGGCCTTTTGAGAAGAATGTAACATTATGACCCTGTTTATCAAGTAAGTTGTAACAGAAAGTGTTTTCCTGGTCTTGTTGAATGTACTTTTTAAAAATAAAAGTGTTTTAACAGTTTATAAACATTTCCCTAATTTTCTTTTTAGCACAAGTTTAAAACGTTTTGAGAAACAGTTGTTGATTTTGATTTAGAAGTTCAAACAATGTCATTTACGTTTTAACAGAAAGTGTTTTCCTGGCCTTGTTGAATATACTATTTATGTACTATCATGAATAATTTAAAAATGAAGGTGTTCTAACAGATTATAAATCTGTCCCTAAGTTTCTTATAAGCATAAGTTTAACTTAAAGAAAAACAATTGTACATTTTGATTGGGAATTTCAAATGATGTCAAATAAAGTTGCTCAGAACTCAACTCAATGTTCTCTTTTAATGGCAGTCCAATTGATCATAAATTCATTTTTGTGAACTTGAAGACAGAACATTAAAGGCCAAAGTTTGAAATAAATTGGACAAATAAAAGTAAAGTTCTAACTAAATTTTTGGTTGTTGATAAGAAATGCCTTCTCGTTTGGGGCATTACATAAAATACATGTATATAATGGATGTATTATTGTAGGTGCTTCGAGAGAAGAGACCCCCCCCCCCCCAACCAACACAATGATTAACACTAAAACATAGTAGAACAAAATTGACATTCTAGTTATTAACTTAAAGGGATAGTTGAGTTCTGTTTTCAGACCGCACATGCCTTCAAAGTGCATGGTTATTGCTCTTATTCTTATCTATGACATTTATAGTGCCCTTTTAGAACCTAAAATTGCTATGAAGGTAATTTTAGACCCCAAAATGTGTGAAATTTAGCCAATATGATCATACAAGTTCAGCTCCACTTAAAAAAAAACATGGTGACCGTTAATTAATTATTTAATTAAAAATAACAATACATGAGCCCGGCTACACATGTAGTTGTGGGTAATATAAGCAAGACAAAAATGCCAACAACAAAGCCAACAACGGCCTTGGCTGAAATACGACGTAAAAGGCGTTATTTCGTTTTTTTCAACTGTTTTTTCAAATTTTTCAATATATCTAATATTTGTGGAGGTACACAAGTATTAGAAATCGTTATATTTCTGCCGTCTCTGAACCGATTTTGATCAAAAAAAGATGATTTTGTCGTTCAAATATTATGTTCTTTCAAATTTGATACTCATTTTTTCATTATCTCACAATTTTTTTTGTTTGTGTAGCGCCCTCTGCAACAGAACTCAACTACATGTATCCCTTTAATTAAGTGTGTTGGAACAAATGGGAGGGTTGTCTGGAACTGCATCACAGTGACATAACCGATTCAGCTAATTTGAAATTTCTATTTGTTCAGTGATTACATTTTCAAAGTTTCATCTTATAACTTTCTTATTGTTTATCTGATTTCGTTCAGACCTTCATCGATTTGCTTTCTCTGATTTTCTGCTTTGTTTTAGAGCAAGTTGCTAATAAGCTTGGATTTCCTTTTATTATAATCCTGATCCCAAGCACCCCCTTTCCTATACATTTGAACCTTTGCCTTTAAAGACATACAATGATTCTACTCATGTAGGTCAAATGTTGGGTGACAATAAGGGAATTCCCCCATTTGCCTGACATGAAACATTTGGTATCGAAAGCAAGTTTTGTCAATATTATTGCAATTTGCCCCTAGTACCAAAAACTGTAAGCCCCGATTGTGTTAAAGACCGTCAACACTACTGGGCTAGAAGGGATTAGACCACACAGCGAGGTCACTGACAGGTGGCTATCTCATTAACTCAGCTCTTAACTAACATAAGAAAAAGAGGATCATGGGGGACCAATGGTCACCGATTAGGCATTGTTTTCTATAGAGAGGGAGCAAGTAGCTATAAGTAGTACAGTGGGCTTTAAAGGGAAATCCAATCTTGGTAGTAAACTAATCTAAAAGAAAGCAGAAAAATCAGAGAAGCTGACTGGTAAAAGTTTGAAAGTAATTTGACAAACAATGATAAAGTTATGAGTTTTTGAAAGTTGTAATCACTGTACTAATATGGGTGCTTCAAACTGGCTGAATCTTGGCAATGTCACTGGGAACGAACTGCTGGACAACTTTTCCATTTGATCCAAAACAGAAATTGACAAAACATTAAGTTTTTCAAAATGTATGACTCTGGAAGGTCTTCTGTTTTTTAGAGGACCTTTTAATAATTTAATGTTATTGTATTTGTGACCCTGCCTCTTGTCAATTTCTCTTCTTCTGGCAGAGGAACTGGGTAATTTAAATGCACCTTCTTTTATTTTGTTCCATAATAAAGATGACTTTATATGTCACTTCTTTTGTAATATAACTATTTCCCCAGTTCAGATCCGTTTATGAACCTTTTGCTAATTAATTGCACTAAACAATGATAGTAATATTGGTTTCATAGTGGAAATGACTCTTGTATTGCAAGGAAGTGCTTAATGATTTAAAGTTCCTGAACAGTGGTAAAAAAAAAAAGGATCCTATTTCATTTTTTGGTTATTTTATGATATCACTTTATCCAAGTTGAAATTGTTTTTGTTTAAAGGGAAACAGTGGTTTTAAGAGTCCATAGCAGGGCTTGTGAGGTGACTGAGTTTCAGGGACATAAAATTATAGCAACTATATGGCAAAATAAAAATAATAAAAATGTTGCTTATAAAGCGCTTACCACCAAAGTCTCTAAGCGGCTTAAGCGCTATAAAAAACAAATATGATAAACAATTACATAATAAACAAAAAAGTGCATATAAACCTACAAATTACAAAACATATGAAATATACATCAATGTGAACAGAGTAAGTTAATCATCAAAAGCAATTTTGAATAAATGTAGCTTAAGACAGGTTTTGACAGTTTTGGCAAACAACAGTTACCTCACATCATTAATTTTTTTCTTCTCTTCACAGTTGATATTTTTCCTGAAAGTGGTATTATTGAAGTTGGGGAGGACCTGAACATCACATGCATCTTGAGAAATGATAGTGGAGCTGAGAGAGATATGTCGACATCGACATCGACATTGACATCGAATGACATCGTGTGGTACAAAGACCAAGACATTATTCCGTTTGAGGATTATTATACGGTGAATGACACGGTAAGAAAGTTGCCCTTTTAATCAGAATAATATATCTGTCTAGAGCCAGAAGGGTTTCATCTCTGTATACAATTAATTAAATTATACAAGTTTAGAAGGTCAGAGGTCAGAAGTAATAGGGGTCAATATTTGAAAAGACAGGTTTTAGTCTCATCACACAACATTTCAAGACTCTCTTGAGGTATAAAGTATGTATGAGCATGTATCACCACAGGAAGACCGATCCAATTTTTGGGGAAAATAGGTGAAAGTTCAAAGGTCATATTTTGGTCAATTTCCATGAAATCTCAGGGTTTTCCTCCTGATTATTCACAATGTATCAAGTGCAATTTGAACCATGAACTAGGGTGGTGCACTCCAATATCACTTAGTCTGTATCACCAAAGTGAGAAAAATAGATTAGATTTCGGGTAAAAGAAGGTCAAATGTCAAAGGTTAGCAAGTCAATTTAGATTAAATTAAAGGTTTTTCTAAAGTTCTTATCACCAAATCAACGACTAATTTTTGCTACTTTAGTATTGAACTTAAAGCATGTGACTACTGTAGGGAGCAAAGTGAGCAGATTTTGGGATTGTCAGGTCAAAGTTCAAATGTAGTAAAGATCAATTGACATGTAAGTATAGGCTTTTCGTCCTCATCACAATATTCAAAGAATTATTCAAGCATATTGGAGACCAAGTCACATTTGTCTGCTTGTCTGTACTTTCGTTCCCTATTTCAACTGTACCTTTTATGAATTAGCTTTTACTTTTCTAAACTTTTATTTTTCTTTCATATTTTAATGTTAATGCCCTTTCCTTGTCTGACCTGTTTTCCTTTTCAGTCCATGATTTCCATTTTGAATGCTAGCTTGACAGATGCAGCTACCTATCATTGTGCCCTGGTTCAAGACTCTAATGTTGGAGAATTTCAGAATTCCATGATCCAGGTTGGATGTGAGTATGATATAAGTTTTAGCCATGCTTAGATTAAAGATAACATTGAGTACTGGTCATGTGATGACATTGTAAAATAAACTGGAAGCAATTGGGAAAAGGTCAACCCTTTCAGGACAGGAATTTTTTGTTCTCTCATTAAATTTGCTGAAATTATGCTTTTCTTTTATGCTACATTATTCAAATAAAAATCTGTCTCTGAAAATAATATGCATGGTTATAGGCTATGTGTTGAAATTTTCTTTTATAAAAATCTTGTTTGAAAAAACATTGATTTGATTCCATCAACATTTGGCCAATTTAAGGATTTTAAAGCTTATTTTCCTATTTAAAACTCCTGGCATCACAAGCAATGCGGTCATGCTTTTTGCGAATTGGATATAATGTATACCAAAATTTTGCCCTTTCTTTTCCTGTATCTTGTTTATTTTTGTTATTAACAAACGAAAAGTTATTTAGCGAAAGCACAACATGTAGAATAGTTTTCTTGAAAGGTTAATTGTATACCTTTACATGCACACGTAGTACAAAATGATTGATGTATACTTTGAAGTTTCAGAATAGTCGCAATTAAAAGAACTTGACTCAATCGTGATGACTATTGTCAGAGGCCAACTACACTATCTAACACAGTAAACAACTATTCTTTGGACTAAATAGTTCACATTTATCCTGACATGCATTTAAAGATTTGAATGCATACTAATTGAGCAGTAAACAAAATTGGAATAAGATCACATTTAGATTTGTGACATTTGCTTACTTTTCACGCAAATAAGAAGGATCTGATCTACACTTCTGTGTAAATATATATCAAACAAATATCACAATTATTAGTTTGAGCATTGGAATAAATTACTACCACTCTTCATTACTTAATTTTTCCGGTTAAGATATATATTGTTTATATTTAATTAAACTCTGGAAGTATGCACTCTCTTCCACCCTCTGTCTGTCTCTCTCTTTGTCATTTTTTCTCCAATTAAAAAAAAAGAATTTGTTTTCCTTCTGGTTGTGACTTTCAATTTTCTGTAATTGTTGTTGCAGATATACCGCAGCCTGCAGCCTCGCTGACGTGCTCCAGTCACAATGTCCTAGACTATGAATGCGAGTGGGACCCAATACCTACTCACATCATCAACGAGTCCCACACATTTCAATTCATGTAAGTGATTTTTCTGATTTTAGGATCTCAGATGCAATATGAAATAGCAATTCTTTTCTGTCACTCAACAGCTCTAGCTTAGCTTTTTATGTTTTACGTGAAACTTTTTGTCTCTCCTATCTCATTGCCCATTTGTATTTTTTCATCCTATTTTCATTTATAAATTATATAACCAATGCTAATTATTTGTAGTGAGTGTTGATTTCATCCAACTCTATCTCTCATTCTGGGTCTGCTCGCTATTCATAAGGACTGCTATTCCTAAGGACCGCTATTCATAAGGACCGCTATTCATAAGGACCGCTTTTCATAAGGACTGCTTTTCATAAGGACCGCTATTCATAATGAGTAACTTCCCATACCTGAAGGACTGCTATTCATAAACGAAAAGGGGGTCACTATTCATAAAGAAATAAGGACCGTTATTCATTCACTTTCATTTAGGTCCTTTATATCACCCATCATTCAGAATCAAGCAATGATATGTTGTATGACTGACATCTCAAATTCTTATTTGTAAGAATCTTATATAGATCACTGTGATTGGAATAAATGAAATAACGAAATGATCATAACCATTCCGTATTATGAATTTCTATGAAGTCTATATATCCCACGCCCCCCCCCCCCCCCACAAATAAAAACTAAAATAAAATTCTTGTATTTTCTGTATTTGCTTTTAATTTATCATGTCTCAATTTAGTTAATGTTTAATTTTTCTGAACCTGCATGAATATTTATGTTTACATTCCTACTTTTTCCTGCGTTATTTTTCATTATATCCTGCCCCCTTGTTGCTACGAGGGCTAGATATCGCATCCCCTCCCCCCCTAAAAAATAAAAAATCAAAAAAAAAATCAAAAAATCAAAAAATTCTCATGGCCTTTCTTATTTTGTTGCACTATAGACCTTATCAGACCTCATTACCCATCACCACCACCACCACCACCCCCAGCCCCCACCCCCAACAAAAAAGAATATCAGTTTAGTTCAGTTCAGTTTATTTCATTTTTGCACGGCACCACTTCTGCCAGAGGCTGTTCTTCCGCAGGTCCGTGCACAATACAAAATACATGTACAATTATAAGATATGAATAGCGGTCCTTACAAATAGCAAGGTTACCCCTCTCATTCGATATGTGAAGTCTTGCTCTTCAATTGCTTCAACCCGTATAGATTTAGAAGCAGAGGTAAAAATGGCAAAGTGAAGGTTTTAGAAATGAGACAAAGTGCTATTCTCTGCTTGTAGGAATTCTCAAAATCATATGAAGTATTCTCTTTTCTTATTGATAATGAAGGAACAGATTTATATTATGTGTATTTCAATGAGTAGAAAATATGAAAACATGTGACCAATCAAATTCATATATTTTTGGCATGCTAGGTAGTAGGTACAAAAAAAGAAAGAAAAAGAAAATAATGTAAATTTTTTAATCTATTACTCTGAAAAACAAATTGAGTGTAGCTGGGAAGGGTTAGTCATAGAGTTGCCAATTTGTGTTTCCATGATTGCAAAAATTGTTGAATTGTATGTGATTCATTGTCTCTGTCTCAAACTCTCGTTGACAGGAGGGTTTTCTGTCAAATTTATTTTGTAATTGACTTCTCGCCCTCACATCCTTTTAAAGTAAATATTTCAACAATTTCATGCAGCCTCACATGAATTTAACTTTATATCACAGGGAATAATTTTCCTGGTATCGCATCGCAATTTGCTATGCATTTTTGCATGACTGCTATACAAAATATCTTTTGTGTAGCAGTTTTCTTCCATAGAAATGTACAGAATTTCATTTGAAATATTTATCCATCGGCTGAAATTGCTAATCAAAAAATTTGAGGAAAATTATTCCCTGTATCATTCCATATTTACTAATATAATTGGGTCATTCCATAGTGTTGGGGCAATTTTTGTGACATACCAGAAATGAGGAACTATGTCTCCTACCAACCACAACAATGTTTGCTCACATTTCATTTCATTTTATTTTGTTTCAACACGGATCACTTGCTTCAGCCAATGGCTGTTCTTCTGCAAGTCTGTGCATAAATAATAAAAATCACAAACAAAATATATACAATTCAAAATAAGACGCAATACTTATACAAATTAAACAATTACAACAGTAAAAAAAAAAGCAGATTTAAAATCAATTGAATGAAATATAATGAAAAGTTTATGTAATGTTATATAAATGTGATGCTCATGTAACGCTGGTATAAAAAAAAGTGTACTAAGCAAAGAATTTGAAGAGAAGCAGCTGAAACAGGAATCATTCTGGCAGTGCACCACTATAAATATTCACTGCATTAAAATCTTCAACAGATGATTTCCTCTAATACTTGTAGTAGAAGATCTTGTACCAATTTTATGTGGACGTCGTCAAAGTTTTCACCCCAACCTCATGGAATGATCCAATTGTTAAGTAGATTTTTTTCTCAAATAATTTGTATGATGAATGAACTGCATTAAAATCTTTCTAATTGAAGGTCTGCCGAATCAATAGCCTCAACATGTTGGCTTTTTTCATCTTGGTTAGTTTGACAGATATCATAAATATTCTGCACTTGTTCACACTTTCACTTTGTTTTTCTGTAAAGGTATCGCACAATTTGGGATCATTAGAAAAGAAAATATTATTTGAGCCATGAGACTTGTAGATAATCTTTGTTTATATTTTTTTTTTTATTCCTCTAAGAATTTTAAAGATTTTTGCATATTGTGTTTCACTAAGAATTCATTAGCAATACCAGTTATCACATTCAGTTTTGTGGTTAAAGGTAATACAAAGTTTTGGGAAATTTTGAAAATTGGATGGATGGTGAATCTTTACAATTTTGTTATATTTGGATGCCCCTGTGGATGTATTATAAGCACTAAAAAAATTAGCCCCTAAAACACTTCTGTTCTCGAGAAAAATTGAATATAAAAATTTACCGGTGCTCCCGGTAAATTTTGATAAATTTCAAATAGCGCCTAAGGCCGTACAATGGTAGCTGCGACCATGAAAATCTCAGAATATGTAGTTGTGATATATAATTTCCAAACGGGAATAGCTAATCGGTCGATTTTAGTCAAGAAACATTGTTTCATAGCTAAATTAATATCTTGACCTTGAGAGGGAGCTATACAACATAAAGAGTTTATTATTTATAATTTCATAACTTTAGACTCGATTTCAACCGCGACAAAGATCAATGAATATTGTAAGAACGCATATGCTTCCGAAATTGTTAATTTGAACCGAATTCATGACCCCATACCAAAACTTTGTAATACCTTTAAGATGATTTTATTTCAACCAACGATTTCTTTCAAATTTTAAATGCATGTGTTCACAAATGCTGCCAAGTTTTGCACTGCTTCTGTACAGGTATTTACAGCAATATTTGGGAGAATTCACTGAAATTATACCTAAAAAATAAATAAATATCATGTCAACAGTAAACAAAATGTTGATGTGGAGTTTCATTGTAAGAAGAATGACATTTTGAGTGCAAATTTGGTAATTCCCATAAACATTCTTTTTATGAAAAGAAGAAATTAATGCAGAATAAGGCAGATTTCACTTATTAGCACCCTATTCTTTTTTTCAAACCTGGGATAAAAATATGCTTTTTCTCACCTGTGATATGCTTTTTCTCAGTTTAGCCTGATTTATGCACTGTTTGAACCACTTACTTTTTTCACTGCAAATATTAAAGATAAAATTTAGTTTTTGGTAAATATAGAAAATAAATTCTCACAGAATCCAACAAAAAATTACACTGAATGTTCAAGATTACAAATAAATGGCATGTGCCAAACAAGTTTGGTAGAAAATGTATAGTACTGGTGCTGTAGCTCGGAAGGCCTACTGGGTTCTAAACCACCGGTTGAGTGTTTCCGGCCGGACATCTTGCGGGCCGAACCGCAGCCAGAGTTAGGTCAACCCGGTAACAAAACCTGGTAGAAAAAAAAAGTTTTGAAATAGCTCATTGTTCGTTTATCTACTTATCTTTCATCATGATAAGACCTTCAAAGTAACTGTAAACAAACACAGCAAGATGATTGCCATGGCTCGATTATGTTACATCTGTTGAGCTTATAGCAGCATAGGCCTATATGTGCAACCTGACCTCATTTCATTTGAAGGAAAATAGAAAATAAAAGATATTTTCAGCAAAAGCTTGGGATATATCATCTTGGTTTCTCAATTTAGGTTGTGTTGGATGAAGCACTGATTTGTTCTTGTGTACGCATTAGTAAATTTAGATTTGCTCTTTTCGTAAGTTTCGAAAGTAAAACAGATTAAACCTATTAATTTTGATTGCTTACATAAATGAACAGTTTTAGAAGTCATCAAACTGCATGACATTGTCCATGGAAGCGGGCTGTTCTTGCAATCGTCACATCCTGATCGTCAGAGGAATTCCTTCTTTCATAGAAATACAGGAAGCTTTGAATTTACTTTCTCTGATATTGAGATCAGACATAAAGAAATTTATATTGCTTTTACAGCCCTACACTTCCTGGGACGGGTCGGGCAGGAAATACACACTTGTATGGAGATTCCACATTATTTACTGGAGTATCCAGGGGGCACAAAGGGCATAAGCCCCCCCCCCCCCCCACCTATTCCACGGCAAAAGACTAATCTGGCATATCTCATTGAATATGAAAGAAAGATTTGCCCCAAATTGTGCCCCCTGGCTCTGTAACCCCCCCCCCAAAAAAAAAAAGCTGTTAACTTTTTGTTGTTGTTGCATGTCTGAAAGGTTTCAAGGATTGGCCCCCATTTAATCCTGGCCCCGTTTCTGTTTTTTCTTTGCACTTGTATTCAACCTGACGACCCCAAACATGTATAACCATTGAAGGTGTTGCTGTTCCATTGATTTTTGTTTTGTTTTGTTGCATAAATTTAGAAGGTTCTGATAATTCCTTTCACCAATTCTGATTTTTCTTTTCCTTTCGCACGAATCTACTTTTTACAATAGTTGGATTTCATTTAAAGAAAAGTCAAATACGATTACAACATTAACAAAAATTCTTAACACTATCATATTATCATTTACATGTAAACATAAAAAAAAAGGTAAATAAAATGTACATAGATGTAAACATGTTTCTTTCTCTGTTCACCTTCCATCATTGTTCAGACAACTTTGCTTCTTTGTTCACCCTTTTTATTCTTCCAAATGGCATGCCATCCCAGAGAGTCAAGAAATCCCTGAGTCAAATCAAATTTTCTGCAAATTTGATTCTTTGTAATGATTATTAGGAAAAGGATATGAAACCTTCTGCATCAGTCCTGTTTGGTTTCTACTTTTCTTTTGAATATATACAATTTCATAGTAAAAATCAATTTTTTTTAATTTTCCTATCCTTTTCCTATGTTGGCTTGACTTACTGTGTGTTTGAGTAAATGGTCACATTTTCTTGCACTTGTGTTCTTTTAGTTCTATCCTCTGCATTCTAATGTGATATAATTTGCTTGAATTTTTGTATTGTTTGTTTGCTTCACTCCCATTATTTAATTTTGTAGTCGCTATGGTACCATTTGATTTTTAGCACCCCTCAATATTGATACAAATGAGTGCTGTATAATAGTCAGAGAGTTGATTCCCTCATATTCATGCTTTTATGGTAGTTTTTGTTTGTTTATTATGTGTATATTTGAGCATTGAGGAGAGTAAAGGTCATTGATTACAATGATTAAAGAAATGCTTTTCTTTCTCCCAAGCTTGAAACTAAAGTAAACTAGATCAATTGTGTTGGGAAAATTGTATTTTTTATCCCAAGTATGATAACCAATAAGAGCTCGCTTGCACAGGTGTTTAAGATAGTGAATATTGCTATATTTTCCCCATCTTTTTGTGCTTTATAGACTATCATAGTTATGAAATTGGAATGCTTTTTTATTTTGGGGAATTACTTTGGGCACTTTGATTTTAGGGGTTAGCTGAGAACCTAGTTCAGCAATTTGTAGATGCATCACTATGTTTTCTCAATAGTTATTTAAGATATTGCAATTGTATGTCAACTATTTGCATATGAGCAGATAACATTCTACTTTTTTTTTTTTTAATCTGTAATTTTTTGCTGAATATGTTTGTTGAAGGTCTCAGAATGCCATGAAATTCTAGGAGTTAGAATTCATAGATATATATATATAGAGAGAGAGAGAGAGAAAGAGAAAGAGAAAGAGAAAGAGAAAGAGAAAGAGAAAGAAAGAGAAAGAGAAAGAGAAAGAGAAAGAGAAAGAGAGAGAGAGAGAGAGAGAGAAAGACAAAGAAAGAAAGAAAGAAAGAAAGAGAGGGGGAGGCGAACAATATCAGGGAGTCTTGTTTGGAACAGTTCCAATATTCTTGTGAAGATGTTTTCAGAAAACATATACATTTTTTTAATTTGTATTTCAGCAATATCAATTGATTTCATCTTTGACTAGTGTCCTTGAAATTTCTATTCATATTGCTATCAAATTTATTATATTATGAAAGATCTTTCATTGTAGTTATTATTTTCCTTGAAGTTATTATTTGTGTCGATTCATGGCAAATTTTCGCAGTATTTGGAATGGCCTTCAATTGACCTGTAAATGCCGATGTACAGACCATTCACAATGTCCTTACATAACGCGTTTTAATCTGTTTCCTAACTCTGTAGTTTTGATAGGAAGTGGAAAGACTGCCCAGAACTGCGGCCCCCAAACAAGTGTTTCATATCGTTCTCACATCACAGTGGATCCATGCAGGAAGTGCGCGTCGTTTCATCTAATGACTTAGGAGAAGATGCCGTCCAGACCGCATTCTTTAACCCTGATGTGGAAAGTGAGTTCATTGTAATTTTTCACTTTCAATTCACTTTGATGTGTACAAGTCTTAAAGAGAAGGTTGAGTTCTGGGAAGATGTAAAAAATTAGGAGCCAGAGCATATAACACTGAGTTCCCATATGACATATATTTATTCAGATGGTCATATCTCAGCCAATACTTAATATATTCAATTGGTTTTCGACATTTGGACATTATTTTTTATGCTCTTTCGGAAAATGAAGAAAAAATTGAGAAATTCTAAAAATAGATTTGTTAAGACGTCACACTTCACCACTCTATAACTGCTATTACGAATGCGAGCATGCATGCATGAAGCAGCTAAGCTGTGGCTTGCTTGCGTGAATTAAGCTGCCAATCAATAGCCCGCTCGCATGTACAAAGCACTATAACGGTAGCGTGCATGCGGCCTCATGGCAGGATATGAGTTAATTTCTCTTTGGTCTCCATTCTGTTGCCAGCTATTCCTCTACCTCCAGGAAACCTAACCTTGACGTCCAGGAGCTCAACTGCTCTCCAAGCCTATTGGGCATTATCCGCTGATTGGGATGAACGATTTTCTTCCATGCTGGCGTATCGTCTTCAATGGGCGTCGGAGTCCAATCCTAAGAATTGGCTGGGGGAGGTAAGTGTTTGAAAGACATTACTCTTGGCATGTAGTGTCCATGTGCACTATCTTATAAATCGCTGACACGCCGGACTTGATGGAAATACCATTGATGTGTGTACACGTCTGTCGCACCCAGCAAATTTTGATGACCCACCAAGAAACTACTTGAGCACACCCTTGCCAGTATCTTGGAGGGTCTTCGGGACTTGGAAAAGAAAACGTCATTCATTTCGTTTAAAAAAACCCCCAAAACATACCCTTTAATACCCATAATACTGATCATAAGCCCAGCCATTAATTTTCTAATGGTATATACTATGGGACTTTAGGACCAAGTGGCCTTGATAATTACAAAGTTATACTTTAATCCCATGTTCAAATGGTCTGATGAAAACCTACATGTAAGCGGTACTTTACTACATCGCAATATTTTTTTCTTTATAATGATGCATTTGTAATGTGCTTACAGCTTTCTTTGTAAAGAGAGTCCCAAACAGGCCAATCAAATTGGTTTTCTGCTGCTCAGACGATGTTACCTCTGTTTTCTTTTTACTCCTGTAACGTCCAGCTGCTTTGCAGTTCCAAGCCCTGTGAAATTCGTCAGCTAGAACCTTACACTAACTATTTGGTGGAAGTGGCCAGCCAGTATAAGTACCACAAGACCAAGGCTTGGGGAGAATGGTCCGACCCTGCAGAAGGCAGAACTGACGAAGCTGGTAAGAAATTAAATAAAAACATTCTCCTTTTTCTCTCATTTCATAATGTTATATCTGTACAGTTGTATTTGAACCTATCTTCCCTTTCCCCTCTCACTTTTGTATTAGGATTGAAATTATAGTTACCCGGTACATGTACATTGTATCTTGAGTCCTGGTACATGTAATGAACTTTCCACATTTTGTGGGTTTGGCTCGATAATACATTTGATTCAGAGCCCTGAAAAGTATACCAGACGCATGAAAAGAAATGGCTAAAATTTCAGGACACATTCTGTCCATTTTGCCCTAATGACCACATTACGTGTGATACCAGGAATTTTAAAAGGAAATTTAGCCTTACAACCCTTAAATTTGCATCATGTTTGGAAGTTCATTTAATCGTTTCTGATCAAATTTGTTTAAACTGTTTTCTAAGACATTTCATTGTATTAGAACAATGTAATATTAAATAAAAAATATGGTTGTTGCCAAAATGAAAAACAATTCAAAGAATCAAAATTGCCGTGAAAAACTAGAAATCCCTGTTCTAAAAGGGTAATTTAGCCACTACCTGTAAGGACAGGCCACCTGTCTCTAAAGACAGCTAGTTTTTTTGGTTTCCCCTCAAAAATTTGTCTCATTGAAACCTGTTCAAAACTTAACTGTACGTAAAGACCACCTGCTTATTAAAAAGACGACATCTCTAATATCAATGGGCATTATTTGAACAGTCATGTACATGTAGTCAAACCTGTATTTAAAGTACACTCATGGGAGACAAGAAAAGTGGTCTGTATAGGTAGGTGTATGTAGTCTTTATGTACAGGTTCCTTAAGTACAAGTTTCAATGGGAAACATTATTCAAGGGAAACCAAAAATGTAGTCTTTATAGACTGATGGTCTTTCTATACAGGTGGTCGCTAAAGTAGATTTTACTCACTACCTGTATGTGAGTATGTACCTGTTTCATTGTACATGCAGTTTGACATGATTTTCAATGATTTTCTCCTGCACAGTCCCTGTCGGAACCGTTCAGAACCTACAAACCTCTTACCTAAACGGAACGAGTGACTATGAAAGGAACGTCCAGATATCTTGGGAGGTAAGATGATCTGCTGGTCAAACATCAAACAGGTCTTGCTTGACTCAGTATGATGTGCAATACTGGTTGGAAGATACATGTTCTTGGGAGTGTTTCAAAAAGACTAAGATCGACTTTAAGTTGGACTTAACCGTGGCAGGCAGTTCATGCCACTAGTTTCTCCAACCATTCCTGGCATTTGTTTCTCAAGGGACGTATATACAAATCATGGTCACAAATCTACACATTTTCATTTTTTGGTATTTCATTATTGAAGGAAAAAATATTATCTGCAGATCATAATTGAGAGACCAATGGTGAGAGCAAACAGTGGTATGACTAGCCTGCCATAATTAAGTCCAACTTAAAGTTGATCTTAGTCTTTGTGAAACACTTCCCTGGCAACAATTGCTCTGTATATAGTCAAGTTCCTACATTCTTTACTCTATCCCTTGACCAAACACTATACCTACCTTTAGCTCTAACCCTAATCTTGACTGATGAAAACCCAATAACAACCATATCTATCTATCAAGTTATCTTCTCCTAGCTCGTAGGTTGATTGCAATTTTTGAAAAACATTTGATACATATCTCTGTTTTCTGCCATCCTAGAACACTCTTGCAGTGTGATTCCACTCCATGTCTTGATGTTCCCCTACAAAAAAAAAAATAAAAATAATTAAGTGTCGATTTATGCCCCCTCCACCTCCACTGTGCCTGGCAATGTCTCCCAGCTCAGTCATACAAGGTGTGTTGTCTCACCACTCGCACCAATACAGGCACAGTAAGATACTGTAGGAAGTTAATTGAAGTGGCACAGTAAAACTGTACTAGATTATATAGTCTGTAATCCAGGTTACAAAGTTGCAACAGTAATGTACTCTCACTATTTGTCACCTGGGTTATAGTGATGGCACAGCATCGAACTGTAGGATCGAACTACAACACCACTACCTGTATGGCCGGATTTCTGTTTTGACTTAGAGGAAAATTCGTCTGTCATCTTTATTTAAAAAAATAAAATTGTTACTATTATTTGTGACTAGTTCACAAGAACAAATTGGCGCCTTCAACTGCACCTCGCAGTAAAATAAAAGTCCTTCCCCGCGCGCGTTTTTGAACACGGATCTGGCTTGCTGCCTACGGAGAAGGCAGCAAAATAGGGGTGCGTCTTATACACAGAGATTTACGGTAATGAAAAATTTCATAATCCACATGTGTAAGGTGCCTGTGTTGTGGTACTATATACCCTGGCTGTATGATACTTTTAGTTTAAGCATTCAAGGAATTCCTCCCTACCAGGTACCTGTTAACTACACCTGGGTTAAGATTGGCAATCTTGATGAGATGAAGTGATAAATGAGTTTGTATTTGCTATTATCCTCGTTTCAGACGGTGGCAGAGGGTGAACAGAGAGGTCCTATACTTGGCTATTCTGTCACAGTCATCCCACGTTCGCATTGTTTAGATCAGCAAATCTTCAACGAAACGGTCAACAACACACAAGTCATCATGGAAGGTATGTATATACACTAATAAAATGATAATGGTATAATGATAATAGTATAATCATTTGGTACACTCTCCATTGTAAGACTAGATAATAGCATTTAATGATAACATGAATATTAAACTATTATTCTTATTATTTCTTTATTGCAACCTTAACTTGAGGATGGATATCAAACAAATAATAGTAATGGTGGCTTCTTATATAGTGCATATGTCCGTCGCACCATGACGCTACTGGCACTCCCAACAGTATTACCCCGGTCATAGCCGGTGGCCAAATGTGGGTAGCTGTTTACACCTGGGTGGAGAGTGGCAAATGTGGATGAATGTCTTGCCAAAATATTGAGAGTGTATTGTGCCAAAGTAACATAATATGAAAGTATAGATTACTGTATTGAATATCTACACAAATGAATTAATTTTCACCAGAGCATACAGTAAAAAGTAACTATTTCCCATGTTGGTAGAAATTTGATATGATGGCAGCAACTTTATGGGTTTAAGGTAGACACATTGTTTATATTGTAGAATAGAATATTAACTCTTTATATACAACAAAATTGATCTTCTTCCATGCCACATTATATTGATCGTGGGATACATATACCAAAGGCTTCAAGATTATTGAACTGTTTCCAGTGCAAGATTAATCTATAGCAATGTTAACCCTATGTTAACTGGGCGGGGGGGGGGGGGGGGGGTCAATTTGACCCCCCCTGTAGTAATTTAGCTATAAAGTTTTCCTTTCACGACTTTTTCCTTTCGAGTCTTACACATCTTCTAAAACAATTTTTTGGAAAATCGGACATATAGTTACAAAGTCACGTGACCTTTTGTCTTTGCATGTCAGCCCCAAAATTGCTAATTTTTGTGATTTGTTGTACAAAACATATGGAAATATCATTTTTCCTAAAAAGAGACAAAACATTGGTAATTTGGTCTTGTTTAAAGTTTAGGTGTTTGTTTTGGGGTCAAAATAGTTGAATTGTAGTTAGAAATGAAATAAAACAACAAAAACAATAAAATACCTAAGTTAAAAAACAATGAACTACATAAGATATTATCATAACAAGAGATAACATATGGAATAACCTGGCTCTTCCAATTTTTTTTTGTCGTATTATTATTATTTAAAAGAAGAAAAAATAACCCTCGATGTTTCATTATTATAGGACTGGAGAAGTTCTGTTCCTATACAATGCAGATTACAGCATTCAACAGCATAGGGTCTGGGCCTGTCGAAGATGAAGAAATAGAGGATATGACAACTAGTAAGTATTTTAAAAATAATAAAAAAAGTCATATTTTTTTATACTTAATGTAGAATTTATCGTAATTAGTTTGAGAGTTGTATAAAGAAATAATATGAATAGAATTTCATATTTTCACACTTTTTATTACCTTCTTCTACCATTTTTATTACCTGCTTCAGATATAAAAAATCTGTCAAATTGAATAACGACCCCTTGCTAGATTTCCTTCTGAGACAATATCATAAAAATGAGGTACATGTATATATGTAGAACGATATGCTGTTGCAAATTTTGTTTCTTTTGAAGCAGAAAAATCAGTAAACTATAAGCAACAAACAGTGTACACAAAACTAACAGTTCAATTGAAATACATATTTCAGACATTTAAATACTAATTTTATTTGAGGAGCTCGCGCCTTTGAATGTTTTTTTAAAACAGATATATGGCGCCATACAAATGCTGTTCATCATCATCATCATCAATAAAAGGATAGGAAGGAAATACTTCCATTAGAGTAGTTCTCATATTACTATGTAGGCCTACTTATCCTGTGAAATGTCACCATTTTAATTTTCTTCCTCTTCCTTATCCGACCAATAATGACTCCCTTCCCAAAGTATTATTTTTCCAATCAAAGTTCCTTCATTAATATACATTCACATTACATGTAGATAAAAGAGGACATCAGCTAAATGTGGAATTAATGCGTGTGACAGATCATTATTTACACACATTGACTTTATAATGACATTCTCAAAGTTCAACCTGTTGTATTTGCTCTGCAGTCTCAGATGACATTTAGATAACATTGCATTTGTTGATAGCCAGAAGGACCTTAATTCTGTATGAAAAGATATGGGTGAAAGTCCTTCCTGCTCTCAGCTGGTGATATTTACATATTGCATTCCAAAGGTTTGAAAGCAGGGTACGTCTTGCTTTATCAGATGTCATAGAGAAGTCTTTGCAAATAGACTCGGAGGGCTGTTTAATGTTTAGTTTTCTCATTTAACTATAATAGAGATGATCTACAGTATGTTGACAAAGTAATAAATTAGAGACATGCTGTCTAAAGGGCTAAAATACAAATATATATATATAAAGATATATCAATATATAAATATCATCTAGGAATGAGCTAGAATGTTCCACGGTAACCTCTGTGGTTAAGGTTGGGTGAAAATGATTTGTACATTTCTATCAACCTCAAGCAATAATCACTAGAATTTTCCCATAAAAAATATATTGAGAAAAGTTCATCAATGAAAAATGATTCAGTACATGAGGTTTCAAAGAAATTAAAATGAAAAAAGCCAAGCAAGTGACAGTTAGTTTTCAAGAAAGATTTACAACTTGAATGTCTAAGAAATTTCATGATTTGAAAATTTTCAGCATTATGATGTGATTGCTAATATTGCCAGAACGTAAGAAAGAAATGAAGAATGCTGGAAAAATATGTGTTGCGAGGTAATTTGCCCTCAAGCAAACATATGACAAGTTGAAAGGAATAGGTTTAAATTTGATGGGACTTAAATAATTACATGTATGTGAGCATTCAAGGGAAGTAATAACTTTGGCTATATAATACACATATTTCATTTCCTTTTATATACAGGTTTAGGGTTAGGTTTAGGGCTAGGGTTAGCGTTAGGGTTAGAGTTAGGGTTAGGGTAAAATGACAAAAAACTGACCGTTTTTTTAAGCGGGCCGAGTTGTTTCCGGGTCTGAGTTAGCCTGGATCCTTTTGAAATATTGTATTCATACATTTATATCTGGACATGTGTCTTTTACAAATTAATGAATGTACCTGCAGTCTTCTTTTGTTTGTTATTTTACATCCATGTAGATGTACAGTTTTTTTCATATATCCAGGTGTGAAGTTATTGGGAGGGGGGGGGGGGGGGGTAAAAATAATTCTGAAGACAAAGGAGCTATCATTGTATTTGGTTTTCTCATGAGATTTTGATTGCACCACTTGCTAACACAATATCACAACATCATCACATATTTATGTAATCAGGTCAAGATTTGTGCATACAGGTGTGTATCACGCAATATGTGTCCAAAGTCCAAAGGTTATGTTAGCTTGCATCAATATCGATATAAATCTACCCAAATGGCCCAATATGGTTGGTATATGTACAGGAAGGATATCAGATCATGGATATGTTGTATATCCCTTATCAGAGCCCTTCACAACTACGTCCCTCACAAGAACACACTTTTGAGTTTAAGTGTTCAAAGTCCAAACTTCTCAATTGTAAAGGGGTGCTTCATAGTTGTAGTACTATGATCTATCCAATTGTGCAAACATTTTAGGAGAACTTTTTTTAGTTAATAAGACTTTTTTTTTCCTCTTCATTTCGTCATCCAAAGCACTTCATTTATTTGAAGGATTAAAGGAGTTTTTGAAGCATGTAAATCTTCATCTTCTAGCCAGCATTCGAACATGTACAATTTCTTCAAAGAATATAACACATTGTTCTATAATATATATCATAGATGTGCCTATGTAATATACATGTAGTATGAAAATGAAAGCATATCCGGCTTATCAAGCTTTAAGATATTCTATATAAACAGGCATATTGTTTTCTTGGACCTTTTGAACTTGAACTTGTTAAATACCAGTTTGGTTCTGGTCTAGCACACAACTGTGTTTTTATAGCCAGCATTCGAATGTGTACAATTTCTTCAAAGAATACAACATTTTTCATTAATATAAATTATAGATAGATGTGTCTATGAAATATACGTTGTAATGAAAATGAAAGCATATCCAGCTTTAAGATATTCTATATCAAAAAGCATATTGCTTTCCTGGAGCTTCTGAACTTTAACCTGTTTAATACAGTTTGGTTCCAGTCTAGCACATGTTTTTATAGCCCTTAAACATAAACTTGAGTTCTGGTTAAAAAAAGAAAATCAATTCTCACAGAATCTAACGAAACTTACACTGAATGTTCAAGATTACAAATAAATGTCATGTGCCAAACAATTTCGGAAGAAAATTTATACTGGCTGAGTAATGAGCATAGAAAGATAAGGAAATCAAGTAGTACTAGCCCCGACACCATTTGTGTTGTCCCATATACATCTTTCTGTGTAGTGTGCTTGTTACTTTACCAAGACCGAGCCAAATTTGTTATGAATTTGATGACTCCAGAACATTGCAGTACACATCAACTTTTTCTGATGCATTCTCACCTTTTCTTTCACATGCAATCGCGTTACCAGAACTCACCTTTATCTTTAACTTTTTTTATGTTTATATGTTATATAGGACCTTCTGAAAGTTCATGTATATTGAAGACAGTTTAGTCTTGCTGTAGCATGCATTTCCTATTGACTAATAATAATAAACCATACTTATATAGAGCATATCATGGATATATCCCTATGCGCTTATGTCCCTATAGCCCCTGCCCTAGTTAACTTACTCTGTCTTGGGCATGGCTTATAACAGGTTAGATTGAGTAAGATTGAATCAGATAGGACTTTTGAGCAGATAGGACTTTGTTTGCAGGCACTCTCTGATCTTCAAGTGAACAAACATTGACCATTACCATTTACTGCCAACATCTGTCATAGTTCTTAGAAAAGATAAGATTTTGATTAGTCCCTACGCCTGCCTTCATCAACTCGAGATTGCCAAAAAGCTTGCTCTTTCTGATTTGGGAAATAATCCTGAAGTTACAATTGGCGTCTTCATTAGCTCGAGACTTGAAACTAGAGCTTGAGAAATTAGCTCGAGATATTTAGCTCAGCGTTCGCGCATAGTGCAAGTCTTCGGGCTGGTGAAAATGCACCAGACAAATAGCGGGATATTTTGCAAACTAGGCCAAGATATCTTGGGATGATTATCTCGACCAAATATCCCGCTAATTGCAACTTCGGGCTGATGAAGACCCAAATTAACTGGATAATTTGCGATCGAGATAGTTAAAATAGCGAGATATTTGAGCTGATGAATACAGGCCTCCTGAAGGGATATAAACTTATCTTTTCTTTGGCATGGTGTAAAACATATCCAAACCATGATGAAAGAAAACAAATTCTTTAAAAAGTGCTGAATTAAATTTTTCTCTAACAGTTTGATTTTGTTGTAATAATTATGAAAACAAAAAAGGAAACCAACACAACAGAGGCAAATCTGTAGCAATCATTTTCTGAAAACTTATTTTGTTTCTTGGGCAGTTTATATATATTTCTATCTAATAATGCTCAAAGGCACCCCTAATAAAAGAAAATTATTTAACAATATGCGTGAAAGTAGACAGTCCATTGTTAAAAAAGTCATGAATATGTATATATTATAAATATTCATGTACCTTCTGTATACTGTCATTGTGTCAAGAAGTAAGCGAATGGGGGAAAAAAATCAACTTTTGTTATGATTCTTGCAGTTTTTCTATATTCAAGTGGTTTTCTTTTTTTGTTGTGTATTGGATGTGAAGTATGAATCATTTATCATTTACATTTAGACTCCTCAGTTTACCATGTCTGTCCTATGTCTGCAAAAAACTTAACTATTTCAACAAGTCTGTGTTCAATTTTTTCTCCTACAGATCCATTGCCACCCAGTGTTGTTAAAGTAGAGACACTATCACACCAGTCTGTTATGGTGACCTGGGATAAACCAGCACCTGTCAAGGGTTACATTAGTCATTACACTGTCCACTGGATACAAGCTAGAGGTCAAGATCAAGGGTGAGACTAAAAGCCTCTTATATTCTTTTACCATTCATGAACACAATGTGAAGAACTTTAGGTTGCTTCTAATTTGTTATTAACTTGAATTCATCACCGTTGCTGGATGTCTTCCGAAAATGTCTCAAAACTCTCCTCTTTGACCACGATCAACAATATATTATTTGATAATTTTGATGTTAAGCGCTGTGAAACGACAGGTAGTTTGTAAGAGCGCTATAGAAATGACTTTATCATATTGTATAGTATAGGAAGAACAAGTCCCAACAAACTGTTTATAACCCACTCATTTTGGCTAAAATACTAATTTCAAGATTTTTGTCTGAACTATCTTGGTCTTGGTATTCAACAGGTTATCTGTATACAATTATATACACTTAAAATAATGTATCAAACCATATTATGTTCATGAAAATGTATGATGAAAAAGGAAAAAAGATGCAAAAACCAATAAATCAAATCAAATCAAATCAAGTCAAATACAAAAAAAAAAAATGTTAATTTTTACACAATATATTAAGAAATAATCTAATTTTGAAGTCCAAAGTCATATTTAAAAAATAGAGTTACCCAGAAATAGGAGTTTGTCCAAGATAGAAGGTTGTTTTCTCGATATGCAAGTCATTTTACATCCCACCACTGCCATCAGTTTAACGCTTGAAAATCATGGGTGAATTATCCAAGAATCAAACACAAAGGATTGAACTCAGTATAAAATAAATAAATACATAGTTAGTGAAGAAAAAAGAAAGAATTTTGAGCAGGAAAAGGTGCTATATCAAATATCTTTTCGATTGGATTGGATTGGATTTGAATAAAAGTCCTTTAATTTTTTTTAAACCAGAATGACATAAAAGTATGAGTCAATCCCAGATAGAAGTTTGATGGAGTCCATGTATGCAATTAATTTTAATGGTGTGGGTTTATATCCCACTGTTGCCACCCTTTCAACACTTAATTTATAAATTAATGCAGAATCACTCCACAGTTAAATGGAAAAAAAATCAAACCAGTTAAAAGAAACATCTGGTGAAAGCACCATTAGTTGTCAAAAGAGTCTAAGATTTTCAATAGCAAAATTAAATTCTTTAGCATATAGAAATAATGAATTATATTTGGAAGCAGAGCTTAATTTCATATACAAGATGCTTTACAGTTTAATTAGGTACATGTACTTCATTCAATTAATCAGCGAAGTATTCCTTGTATATTTTGCATTGATCTTATATTTAGAAAGTATACATCACTTAAATTTTGCTGTAAAGAGGGAAAAATATATGGAGTAAACTTTATTTTTTCCTTCTACATATCTTTTCACATCAGGCAATCCAAGGAAGTTCCTTCATCCAACCTGTCCTCCGTAGTCGATGGTCTGGAAGGCTACGTCCTCTACAGCTTCAAAGTCTCTGTCACCAATAAGATAGGGGTCAGTGGTTGGTCTAAAGAGGTACAGACTACAACAGACGAGTGGAGTAAGTCACTTTCAACTTTCGTCTCTAAATATCCAGCTGGTTTGGACCTTTCGTCATGATAGTTATTGAAAAGTTTTTCCAAAGAAACCTGACAAAGCAGATGCCTGCATTCATTGAATTTGATAACCTGTCAAAGTTGGTAGTTACATTAGTTAGCCATTCAAGTCTTCTACCGGTAGATGCAAATCACCAGTTTTGAAATAAATTGTCAACAAGCAATGTTTGTTTTTCTGGAGAAAAAAAAATCATATCCATGTGCACTAGAGGAATTTTGTGAAAGTTATTGGCAGAAAAATTGTCTTTTGTTTCAGTGCTTTGGTTCGTGCGAAATCTGCATATCTTAGTGGTTTCAGTTTAACTTCCTTCATTAAACTGTAGACCTGGGGCCCGTCTTATAAAGAGTTACGATTGATCCGAATCAATCAACCGCAAGTTTGCAGTCCCTTACCTCTTATGTACATAGCTGCAATCGATATCAATTGCATGTAAGTTGCGATTAATATCAAGTCTTTATAAGATGGGGCCCAGGTGTCAGGTTTAAATTTTAGTTAAAAAGAGACAAATATTATACTCTACTATGTGAGCTAAAGTAAAGCAACCATTTTTTTCCTTTTCCCGATGTAATTCCAGCCCCAGAGGCATCACCGACTAACGTAACTGTTGAGCCAATCACGAACAACCCGAAAGGCCTCTTGGTGAACTGGATAGATGTATCTGAAGAGGAGGCTCATGGGAAAGTAAAGGGTCACCACCTTTACTATTGCCGTGTGATGGAAGAGAGTCTTCCAGATCCACTGTGTCAGCTGACCATCTCAGACTGTCTTGGTGAGTTCATAGAAGAAGAGATTGGGTCTTTGGTTAGTCTAAAAAGTGCTTGGATTATTGGTGCCATTTGCACTTACAAATGAAATAGATTGCTGTGCTTAATTAAACATTTAAAAACAAACTTGTAGAATCTGGGTCACAAGAATTTTGAACCAATGTGTTGTTAGGGGGCTGAAAGAATTGATTGATGAAATCCCATGACGAAGCCTCTCCTGAAGAATGGCACGGATTTGTCAAATGCCACAACGCTTCACGAAAATGTGGTTTTGCGTAGAACAGCGTAATAATGTCATGTTGTGGGAATCTACTTTGTTACTTGCGACAGATAAGCGAGAAAGGCAGACTTTCTCAGAGACCACCCAGAAGCCAGTGACGCTGACTGGTGTCGATCCTTTCTCACACTATGTCATCTGGATTTCTGCATTCACTAGTGTTGGAGAAGGGCCAACAAGCAGATGTCCATCTTCAGGACTTACAAGCGAAGGAAGTGAGTGAATTGTGTTATGGATTTAGAGAAGACTTGTCAAATTGTTGCTTTGTTCATTAATTTATTTTGGATTAAGTAGTATAGCTGCATACCTGTCTTCCCTTTTAATCCATACTATGCCCATTACATATTTGAACATTCACGTAAGAAAATATTTCATCTTTTCGGAGCCAAAAGTGCATTTTCTTGTGTACTTTAACACAGAGTTAATGCACTTCTCATTTTGAACAGATGATTTCATGAGAGGTTAGGAACATTATCAACAGTCTATATATTTGCTGACGGTTTTGCTTTTCAAGAAAGAGTGAAGCCTTTTGGCACTTTAATTGTGAAGTACATGTTCATCTGTCCAAAATATAGGTTGTGATTTAAGTGCCTCTGTAAGATTGCAAGGGTTAATTATTTGTATGTTACTTTATTGCAGGACCAAGCCAACCTCTGAATGCAAGTGTCTTGGAGTCAACTGCAACATCAATAGCACTAACATGGTCACCCCCTCTAGAGAAAAATGGAATTATCCGCAATTACACAATCCTAGTGAAGAGCAATGCTTCGACAGATCAGCAGGAATTCTATGCTGGGGGAGTCCAAAGTTACCTAGTGGAGGGACTGTATGGCTACGTCCACTATTCCCTTCAAGTGAGAGCCTGTACCATCATATGTGGAGATCCCTCTGATGAATTATACTGGAAAACAGAAATAGGTGGTAGGTTTCTGTCAATATTCCTTGTTATATAGAGAAGTCTTAAATCAAAATTCATCCTTAAAGGATTGAAGAATGTATACGTGCACGAAAGGTGACATTATAGTTTTGAATTGTATGTTTTGTAATAGAATAAGTAAAACAACCCTGGTCATCAATGGACAAAAAAGGAGAGGACCTAAAGCTGATCCTTGTGGCACCGTTATTGGAATTCTTGTGATCAAAACAATTTTGTAATAAAAAATTGGGCCTTGTGGAATATTTTTTTAATTGGACCATTTGTATGTTTTAGATTGCAAGGGCCAAAAGGCATTTATACTTTGAGATATGCTGATTATTACCTTGTCCTGCAATAAAAATACAATTTTGTTTTATCTTTGACAGTTCCTCAACAGCCTGGAAACTTGAACGTCCAACCATTATCTCACAACAAAGTCAAAGTGAGCTGGGAGTCACCTGTCCACCCTAATGGACCGACTGACCACTATCTGGTTTCCTACAGCCACATAGAACCAACTCCGAGGCCTGTCGTCCATGCCAGGTCATCATTGACCACCACCCTTGCCAACAGCATCGATGACTGGGTCAAGACATCAGAGCTGACAATGGAAATGGAGGTTGACTGTAGCCAGGCTCCATTCTTGTTTCAAGTGGTTGCTGTGAATATCATTGATGGTTCCACAACATCAGTTGGAGACGCTGCAGAGTATGTGCTGTCTGAATGCATTGAAGTTAAAAGTGAGTAGACACAGCTGTTGAATGCTCCACATGATCTAAATCTATTATGTTAAAGTTTGAGAGAAAATTTGTCAGCTTTGCTTTTACAAGAAGGCCTTATCAAATGGAGAACAAAGTTTGTAGAGTAATATGATGAACCAATAATGAATATTTTGTTATTATCGTTGTCACTTCTTTTGTGAAATACCAAGTCACGTGTAAATCAATGATGATAATTTTGTTCTTTCTCCATAGCAACCCTGTCACCATTGATCTGGCTGATACTGCCTGGTGGCGCCATTCTCCTCTTTGCCCTGTTGGTCAGTCTTTACTATGTCCAGAGCAAGCTTGGCAAGTCTTGGCCAGATCCCGTTTATACAGACATGGTGAAAAATAAAAAGGTAAGCGGAGAGCGAAACTTGCATCGCCCAACATTGCATTTTTTATTAATTTTTAACTATTTTTGGAGATTTAGAAATACCACTCATCAAAGCTGAAATATATTTAAAAATGAAATTTAAATTTTTTGTACAATGAAGTGTTTAATTTGATATGATAACCCTCAGCAGAATGGAAATAGCTAATGTAGAAAATTCTTGTTTTTATCTCCAGGACATGCAGCCATTATCAAGACCAAAGAGAGGTGAAAGGGAAGAGTTTGACACGATCCAGAATGTCTGTCCGCCAGACTTGGAAGAAGTTGTTGTCGCAGAGGAGTATCCATCCCAACCTTATCAATGTATCATGCAGACGTCCATGACAGACCCATTAACGGAATTGCTGAACTTGAAAAGTGACATTGGTAAACAAGCATTTTTAAGGACTGTCAGCATTGATAGTGGTGTCCCACCCTCGCCACAGGATCACCTGGACTTCTCTAGCTCGGATGATGTCTTCCATGCAGAGGACTATGATACATCTGACTTCATGCAGGACACGTACTCCTTCGAAAACCCCAAGGTGATAGTGTGCCAAGCGGGCCTGGGAGGTAAAGGAGGGCATCTCCCCAAGAGGTCTGTGTCTCTGAGCAGCAGTGATGGGTGTGGAGGCCTTCCAGCAATTGAAGAAGACAAATGCATGGATCCGATCCTAGAGAAGATTCCAGGGGATAAAAATACCATTGCAGTTGGTGCCTCTACTTCTACCCCTGGAGAATGGTTGGAAGATGATGATGATGAGGAAGAGGAGGAGGACATTGCCTACATGCGCATCTCACAGTTATCCTCCCCTCTGAAGAAGCCTCAAGTTCTAGTCAAAGACCAGTGTGCACCAGTCAACCAAAACAAGCTCGATGACCCCGCCGAGGTTCATACTGCTCAAAGGATTGAACGAACAATGTCAGGTTGTGATAGCGGTTGCCTTAGCATGGCTTCAGACTCTGGATATGTCAGTAACGACATGGCATACATGAAATTTGGAATAAATGAAGTTAACCAAGAGACAGCATTCAAGGCCAAACCTGAAGATGACTATGTTTCTGGTCCAATGACCTACTCGGTTCTGGCAATTCCTCAGTTGAGTCAGCAGCCTAGATCTTTAGAACAGTCCCTGACAAGCAACTATGTGACCGAGGAGAGTCTAGCATATACAAAATTGGGTATGGCTTCAAACATTGCTGAAAATGAGAATGTTCCGAATACAGTTGCCGTAGTTGAGCAACCCTCTTCTAGGCCATATATTGAGACAGAAGGCATTGGTTATGTCAAGCTTGGTGACAAACATGATGATGATGCAAGGACAGATGAAGAGGTGGAGTTGTCCTGGAGCGACATGACCCTAGAACCCCCGTCTTCTTGTTTGTCTGATTATGTAAGAGGAGTGGACTTGCATCAGGTGTTAGAAAACAAAAGCAAACTATCTGAGTCTTCGGGTTCTCCTGGCTCACCAATCTGCATACCTGGAGACATGGCAAAAGTTTTGCCAGAAATCACTTTGGATGAGACGAAAGCCATAGAAAAACAAAAGGCAGTGAGATCCAGGACCGATTCATCTTCATCCTCATCTGGTTATGGGAGTGACCACCGAGGGCAGGTTTCTGGTTATGTTGTGGTCTCGACTCAGCTCCAGGAGCACTCCGACAATTACGCCAATCTGGCTTTCACTTCGTCAGAGTCAGAAACAGATTCTGATGATGTCGATGTCAAATCTAAAAAATCTGTGCATCTGAAAGATGCGCATAAAGTTGGTAAATGTTCTGAATCTCCAGGTAATGATGCAGGCAGTGGAGACTGTGACACCTCATTTGTTGAGTACATCAGTAATGACAGCTTTGGGATTGGGTTTGTGAATGATTACCCCACTCCTTCAAAGGGCAATGAAAATTTTGGCTTTTCAGACACTACAAATCCAAGTGTGCACTCGAACGAGCAGAGTAATTGCCACCAAGGACGTAAGCGAGGCAGCTGCAAAAGCGTTCCTGGATATATTTCCTATAATGCAGTACTTGGAGCCGAGGCTACAGGCATCACAACTGGTGTCGAAAGGTTACTCTCCCCAGCAAAACCTGATGATGCCTCAAAGCATGATATCTATCAAGTCCCAAGCAGGGAATGTAGAGAACTTAAGCACAGAACTGGGCGAGAATCGGATGAAGGAGATGACGGGTACGTGCCTTTCGGTGGAGATTCTGGATATGTTCTTCGAGTTTTGGATGGAAGTCAGACGACAGAGGAATACATGCCTATGTCTCCCATTAAAAAATCTTCATGTAGGATAGAAGAAGATTGTTTATAACTATGACCTATTGGATCTGAGCATCACTAAGAAACATTCAGTACTTTACATGCCATATTTTCCCAGTACAGGTACATCTATATGCCTCCGTTGTACATATTGTTAATACTCTAATGCATTAGTTATGGGTCTAAAATGAAGGAAAAATATTACTAGCATTTCCGCTTGTACTAAAGAATACTATTTTTGCATTTGATCTGTATATACATTTGTACAATTTAAAGCAGGCGCATGTGCACATTAACGAAAGTATATATTTGTTGACCTCTTACAGAAACCTTGAAGTATTTTCATCATTAAGATTAGCAGATAATCTTGTTAAACTTCACTAATCCTAGAAATTGTAACAAACTTAATAGTTATGAATGGGGATGTAGAATGAATATGCATGGAGCTTTTCATAGGTAGCTCTAACACATCCAAAAGAAAAGAAGTTGAGTATCATTTGTTTGGAACCAAGAGGGTGATACTGATAGCTCTGTGTAAAATGATTTGAGTTAACGACCTTCTCGCTCAAGAAGAATTAAACATTGTCTAGAAATAATTCTTCTTGAAACAGCACTATTTCTGTTACAATTGTGTACATTACTTTTGTTAAGTTAATTCATATTAGAGATATTCCATGTCCAATTCAGTAATTTTATCATTCTATTATTGTTATATAGGTCTTTGATTTTGTTATATTGTGTTATTGTTTTTTATGATGATTTTCGGAAATAAAACAAACAAGTAATGAATCAAATAGAGAATGATATAATATTGAATGACCTTGAGTGGGATACAAGGTTACTGCACCCCAAACCATAAGACATGGAGAAGTAATGCACGGTCATATTGGTACTTTTCACCAACCATGAGATATGGTTTTAAAATTGCATGGCCATCCTGTACTTTTGCTCAAAGCATAAGATACACTAATTTTCTGATTGGCACAAAAAACGTTTAAACAAATTATAATTAAAAATATATAACTTTGAACCCTGGGAGTTCAATTGTGATAATTGTAAACGAATTCCCCCGGTTAGGATCAGAATCCCAGTACTAAAAAAAAAAACAGTACTACATGTACAATTAACATTATTGGAGATTTGACAAGGGCCCCTCTTTCACAAACTTGTTATCAGTAACAAGGTACAATAATTGTTATAAGCTACTGAAATCCTGACATTTGATTGGCCATGAGCAGATTTATCATAGATCTGTAGCAGTTGTTATTGATAACAAGTTTCATGAAACAGGGCCCTGGTTTACTCTCTCAATTGTATATAGACCTTTTTTGTAGAAATGAATGTGACAAGGATATTTTTGCAATTTAGATTAACCATTGTTGATAAATAACTGATTTAGGATAGTGTTGTAATTAGGATTTACTATTGTTGAATTGCTGAAGATAATTTTGCAATCAGGATTTTCTTTTTTAAGTTATTGTCATGAATTTGTAAAATCTAAAGAGATTTAAGTAAGTTGTTTCATAGATTTATGACCTAATTTAAATTAGGAATGTGAAAACAATCCTATTTTCAATGGACTAAGGATAGCTAGATACATTCTTTTTGTTACTCTTCTTTCTTTGATAAATGACTAGAAAGGAATCATTTTTGAATGTGGTTGTATAATACTGTACAAATTTGTTTGATTATACTTTGATTGTCAGTATAATGAATAAGGGCTTTGAATGAATCCTCTTCTGCTGATTTGTCAGTCTATTGTATTATAATTGTCGTTATCATGAACAGTAGCAGATAAGTAGTTAGATAGTTAATTGAGAATATCATGTACATGTACATTTCATCTAGAGTTGACAATACCATGAAAAAAAAATGACAATAGGCCTGGCAAATCTTTTAGGAATGTCACATATTTACCAGTTGAAGTTGCTCATTTATTTATACATTGAGACTAGAGGTCTATGAAAATAAATTATTTTAAAAGAAGATCAATTTAGGCTGCTTAAAAAGCTTTACACAGCAGTACTACCATTACTAAATGCAAATGTCTACTTTGTACTTTCTTCAGTTTCGTGTATCAAAGTTTCATTTTTGCAGAAATTCAGTTGAACAAACACATGAACAATTAATGGATCAATACATTATCAATATGATCTAGGAATGTATGTACATTTAACATTCAAACTGTATACATGTGTGTTTCTGGGTTATACAGATCATTTAAATTCTGTATAAACCACACTGACACATTTTCCTTGGCTGCTAACATATACTGTATTAAGCTCGTCTGTATAGTGATGGGGGGGGGGGATTTTCCAGGTCTAGAACTGTATTGTGCAAGATGTATTGGCAAATTGAACTGATGGAAAAATCTCAGAATTGTTTGATGAATGAATTACAAATGATTTTATTTGCAATTCATATAGTCTATAACATGTACAAGGTATTGCAACACGCAAGATGAAAGATTACTACATCATCATCGTCATCGATTAAAGTTGGCATTTTCCCTCTTACAAGGGGTTACCGACTTTCGCTCTGTGATGACAAACCCTCCCTTCCTCCACTTCTTCCTGTCTCAAGCATCATCCCTATTGATACCAATTTGACTGCTTTCTTTCTTCACCATATCTTTCCATAAAATCTTTGGTCTTCCTACTCCCCCCCCCCCTATGCCCTCCATTTTCAGATCCCATGCCCTTCTCACATGTTCATCATCTTCCCTTCTCCACACATTACCCACCCATCTCAATCCACTTATCTTTACCACTTCAACCACAGTTTCTTCCAGACCCAACCTTTCCATGAGCTCATTTATGTTCTTTCTGTCGCTCAGTTTTACACCACTGTCTTCATGCTATGTACATACCTGTATATGAAACTAAGTTGAGCCTTCTGTATAAAGTTCTTTACAAAGGTATAAAGCTTTTGATCAAATCATTGTGAAGGAGTATCATTTTTTAATAGGAGGGAGGGTTATTTTTACCCTGCTTTGTATAGTCATTAAAGATGCCATTTTCAACTTCACCATTGTTTGATTTCGAATATATCCTACCTTGAATAGTCAGGTTTTAAGATTTGCCTTATAAAGTTGACAAAAACTGGTCTGAATAATGAAAACTTAAATGTAGATAATAGATATGTACATACATGTATTACATGTGTTCCTGTCAAAGAATGCATAACATTATATGCCAAATATATATGATAGGTACACTACATTTAAATATTAAAATTGTATACTTTAAATGTCTGCCTTTTAACATATTTTAAAATAAGAATATAATGCTATTTTGCAATTACACATTTTGAAAATGTATGTTCTTTCATATTTCTTGTTATACAATTCTGTTGTACATACACGTAGTGATATTTTGAAGAAAAAAATATTATATTTCATTGTTTTGTGTCACCTATGCCAGAAGAAAGATAAAAACAAGTTGCAGTATTTTGGACACAGGTCATTTATAGGAGAGAAGGTGACAACCTGGAGAAGATCATTACCCAAGGTCATGTTGAGGTCCCACAAAACGTGGTAGGCCAAAAGTTTGATGGGCTGCCGGAATAAATAGTACTGGTATGAACATTTGCAAATTATCATACGTACACAATACAAAATAATTGATGTGATGGCAATAAGTAGTACCCAGTAATATACATGATACATCATATAATAAGTGTTATAACATGTTTATCAAGAAATAAAACAAATAAATTGCATTAATTAGTGAACGATAGCGATGTGAGGTTTTGGAACAAAAATTCACCTTGACTCGTCTCACCCCTTGCCAAATATGTGTAATTTTGCAGGTAATCCTTGTACAAAATGTCCAGAAGATTTCTTATGAGAATAAATGTAACTGACACAAGATGATAAAGTTTTGCTAGTGCTTTTGTGTAATGTATACCGTACTCTTATAAATTATACCATTTTCTTTATTTTCTGTCAAGGGTACTGTCGAATGAAGGTATGAAAGAAAATTGGTTATGAAAATGGAGGTTTTAAAAACATAGAAAATACATAAATATCAACATAGAAATTCACAAGTATTACATGTATCTATCCATATGTTGAATTAAAAATTACACTTATAGTTGTACATTATGCCTAATGCATGTATATGTAGATAATAAAAAACAATAAAAAAAACTTTGATGTAATTATGTCATGAAAGGTATTAAAGATGCAGGAGTACATAAAGAAGCGATGGAGAAAGGGACCAGGGAGAGAAAGATAGAGGAAGAGATAAGACAGAAAGAAAAATATACCGAAAGAGAGAGAGAGAAATATAGAAGAAAATGTAGTTTGAAAAAGGGGAGAGAGTAAGAAAAATATATTGATAGTGAAAGAAACACAAAAGAGAGAGGTACATGCAAGTAAAAAGAGGAGAAGGGGACGGGAGAGGAGAGAGAGAGAGAGAGGTATACTTAAATAGAGCGTGATATGAGAGGAAGGGAGAAAGACAAGAGAAAGAGGATAGAAAGAAAGAACAATATATGGATAGAGAAAGAGACGGGAAAGAGAAAGGTACTTGCAGGTAAAAACAAAAAGGGGGGGGGGGGGGAGGGGGAGTAAGAAATAATGGAAGAGGAAGGGAGAAAACCCGGAGAAAGAGAGGGGAGGGGGCAGGGATAAGGTAAGAGAGAAAGATATTGCACGGCAATCGGAAAGAGAGACAAGTGTACAACATAAAAGACGCAGTTTATACACGGCGTGAATAGTGAGTTGGCGAAAATTTAATATCACAGAACCTGCACATTTTAACACATGGATTATGTAAAACACAAAATATTTTCAGCTAGGAGTGAAAAAAGTCAAGGTGAATTTTTGTCATAAAATCGCACAAAAAAGATTCTTTTTGCCAATACTATTAACACGTCAATCATTGTGAATTGAACACATTCACAAGACCTATACATGTGTATATTATGTAGGCATACCATTTATACATGTGCATGATGTACTACCCAGAATATGGACAAAGGTAACACAGATACATAGATCTCATACATAAAGTACAGTCCATTAAAAAACTGCACAATAGAAAATTAGAATTAGACAAACGATCTTAAATAATTTTAGCTGATTATTATACTGATAAGAATTTAATTTGCAAATTGAATTAGCATCATAACTTATTTGTTTGCAGAGCTAAAGATACTTGTCAAAGCAAAAGAGAGACAAAGAATAGAGGAATATAAAGAGGAGTCAGAGATATGAGACATGGATAGAGAGAAGAGAGACAGAACAAAGAAAGAGCGAGAGGTAAACTATATGACAAAATAGGAGTGGAAAGGGAGAGAGGGAGGAATATGCTGGGGTTAAAGGCCAAGTCCAAATTGGTTTGTCTGATTTGTCTGCTTCTATTTTAAGTAAGTTATTTTTGGAGTGGACTTGGCCTTTAACATACATGAATGTGATGAGAAAAAAAGGGGAAAGGGAGAGTAATGTATTTGGAAATAGGTAAGAGAGGAAGGGAAAAGAAAGAATGTCGCGGTGAAACAAGAATCAGCAGGCGAGTATGATGATCGATGTTTGTTTTATTATAGACTGCTAAGAAAAAACATTTATATGCTTGTAAGTATACAACCAGGAGACCAGCGGCTTTAAGTCCTATCCGAGGGATTTGATAATGAGGATTAACGCCTTACCAAAGGGCACGAGTTCATTGACTCGGTTTCGAACCCTGGACCCCCCGGTTACGATACCACTGCTCTACCACTGAGCCATCGCTCCTCCTTGAGATGTGGTCATAACTGATACACAAAACATCACCATATGTTTGCCTAAGGTTTGAAAATACACGTAGGACACCTGTGATTATATGTAAATGTATACCATTTGCATGCATTTTTTTTTATTAAAGTGGATTATTGCAAAGATTCGCAATATTTAAACCGTATCAAAACAAGATTGCATTCTCATACTGCACAGAGTATTTACATGTATATGTATGTCCATTCTAAAATGTAACATACAATTAATATATCAGTAGCACAATAGTCTCTTACGTTTGCAATAAATACATAGGGCTATTTACATTTAGTAACTTTAATTTCAAATAGATGATTAATCAAACTTGAAACAGCCTCTCTGATAACAATGAGGTATCTTATTGCAATATCGCCCTATAAGAGCAACAATTCATTATTTGATGATTAGTAAACTCCTTTTTTATATTATTTTGTTTACCTTTAGTGAAGAATGTATACAGTTACATCAAAATATACTAAGCTTATTTTCAAATCAATTTACAATTATTATGTTGCAGATTGTGACTTTGCAATGACATGATCCTTTTTAATGAATAAGTAATTTACATGTATGATCCATATCAAAATTGATGCAAATTAAAGAAGGACATCTACGTTGACTATGAGTCGTATATATGAAACATAATGTACGCAATGTAGCCTCAAACCTCAATAAACAAAATAGGTGTATAATTCTGCAAGATTAAATGTCACCCGTTTACATCATCTATACATAATATAATTAATATAATATGATCGCAGGGCCATCAGGGAGAACAGTATGAATACTGACGAGGCTACCCTCGGTAAACAAGACATATTATTATTCTTATTCTTATTATTATTATTATTATTATTATTATTATTATTATTATTATACATAATGTAGATAAATTATGTGAAATTCGATAGAAAGGACATGTACAATAATGATAGCTTAACATTTCAATTTTACAATTATTACTCAAGATTACAGCAGTACTGTGCAGATTCTTAACTTGCTCATTTTCAAGTTGTGATGTAGTATTATATATAGTACATGTGTTGAAGCTATCAAACTACGCGTGCACATTATTGTGAGACTGTGCGATTAGTGCTGTATATACAGTCAAGCAATTTTTGTCACATTTCTTATGTGGTTTATTCATTGTCACAATTAGTTTCCCATACACTGGCTCATCTCCATTTCCTTAATTAGTCTCCATACTCAACTATTGCCTCTTTTTGTCTTCCTTTGTTATTATTCTGGACCAAGATTCCTTCTTCTTCTTTATCCACCTCACAATCATTTCTATTGGTTCTCCTTGTCTCTCTGGCTGTTCTATTATTTTGGACTCGTCCATTTTCCGTTCTGTGACTAGTAAAGATTTATAAGATTTTAAATTCCTGCAAAGAGCAGTCTGTAGTACTGAAGAATAAACCAAAACACTATAACAAGACTTCACCTAGTACACCTCTGTATTTGGGCTCCCACTTTATATAATTAGATACTGAACTGTTTTCAAGTTTATTTCAATCAAACCAGGAGGGATGTGCCCATAGCTTGTCGAAAAAGTAAACAAATTATTAAAAACAACCTTCTTCCATCATAGTTTTTGTAATAGGAGACATAGGCACGTATTCCTCTTTCGTACGACTTCCATCCATAACTCGAAGAACATATCCAGAATCTCCACTAAAAGGTACGTATCCGTCATCTCCTTTAGCCAACTCAAGCCCATTTCTGTCCTTATTGAGTTCCTGACTAGCCTTATCAGGAATCTGATATCCATTTAACTTTGAATGACCGTTGGGCATAGAGGGGGAGATTCTCCCTATGCTAGATTTACCCCTGCCTGCGGTACCTGCTCTTAGTAGTTCACTGTGGAAAACATATCCAGGGTTGATCTTGCATCCTTCTCGAGGGCCACTACTTTGGATTACAGACTTTGGAAACCCAAAACAAGCGTTAGCCTCTCTGGAACAAGGGTGCTCATTCATACACCGATTCCCCAAACCATCATTTATGATGTACTGTACTTTGTCACTGCCTTTACAAATACCACTCACACATATGGAACAGTCACACGTTCCTTGTATATGAACAGATCTATCAGACTTGACATCTAGTTTTGACTCTGACAATGTGATAGCCTTAATAGAGTTATTGTCAGACTGTTGCATGGATTGAGGAGAGGATAGCACGTAACCAGAAACCTTACCTTGATAGTCGGTGCCATAACCTGACGAGGATGAGGATGAATCGGTCCCGGGCCTCGGCACTCTTCCTATAGAGGTTTCTGCTTTCATCCTAGCAAATGTGATGTCTGGCGAATCTCGGAGCTCCGCTTTCTCCATCTCCCCTGGGATGCAAGTTGGCGAATCATAAGAACCTGAAGACTCGGACAGCTTGCTCTTGCTTTCGAACACCTTTTGTAAGTCTTCTCCTCTTACATAATCAGAGAGACAAGACGATGGGGGTGATGGGGTCATGTCACTACAAGATGACTCCACCTTGTCACCTTTTCGTGTATCCTCATGGTGTTTGTTACCTAGTGAGAATTCTCCAAGCTTGACGTAGCCGGTGCCTTCTGACTGGACACATGGCTTAGAAGAGGGTTGCTCAACCGAGGCAACAGGCGAAGAGCTACTCAGAATACTTTCCTTTCCAGGACGGTCAGGAGATCTGCCAAAATTGGAACCGGATGCCAGAGTCTCTTTGCTGACATAATTGCTGGTCAAAATCCGCTTGGAAGATTCTGGAAATTGGTAGCCTACTTGATGAATTGATTCTAGACCTAAATTCATAGGAACTGACACAGTCTTCGTGGAGAAATGCCTTTCTTTTCCTCCTAAACTGTTATGGCATACAATACCCTTAGGACCTCCAACGGAGTATGTCTCCTGCATCCTCTCAGAGGAGGTCCCACGGTTTTCCGAGTCGGAGATGTCTTCTGGACTGGTGCAGTCTGGCTGATCCTGTGGTGTTGGGGATAAACCACTATCAATGCTCACAGTTCTCAGGGTCGTTTGCTTGTTGCCAATCTCACTGTTGTTGTTGAGGGAGTCGGTTAGTGGGTCCATCATGGATGTCACTATTGGGCTTTGGTTAGATGTGACCGGTTGGGAAGGAATTTCCTCTGTTACAGTGACCTCATTGAAGGCAGACGGACAGACGACCTTAATGGTGTCAAAAACTTCCTTTTCGGCTACCTTTGGTTTCAGTACTGGCTGCAGGTCCTGACAGATAAAAAGAATGATATTATTCATTTAATTCATTCAAGTTTTAAATGCCCACTGCACTACTTGTAGCTACTTGCGCCCTCTATATAACAAACAATGCCTAATCGGTGACCATTGGTCCCCCATGATCCTCTTTTTCTTATGTTAAGTGAGAGCTGAGTTGATGAGATAACCACCTGTCCAGTGACCTTGCAGGGCGGTATAATCCCTCCTGTAAACTATGGCAGATAAGCTTTAAGAAATCCTCTAAGTCGCTTTGGATAATGCCCTCGGTAAATATAAATTAGGCTCATGGAATACCTCGTAGAAATATCTAATCACTGACAGCTTTGTTTATCAATAACAACGTATATACAATTTATATTAATATGATGTTAAAATCGAAATAATACAGTGCAATATGGGTTAACCCAACTTTAAATAATAATATAACATCATGGAAATGTTAAGACAATTTTTAAAAATCTCTGAAATATATTCATCTTTAGTTTATTTGCAATTACCTTTTTATTTTTCACCATGTCTGTGTAAACAGGGTCTGGCCAAGACCTGCCTAGCTTGTTTTGAACATAGTAAAGACCGGTCAACAGAGAAACGAGGAGAATGGCGCCCCCAGGCAGCAGTATCAGCCATATCAGGGGTGACAGGGTTTCTATGGGGACACAATAAATTATGATCATCAATTTAGCTCGGCATTTTACATCATATATGACAAAGAAAGCAAAACTACAAAGTACAATGTTGTTCAGGTCTGATATGGCACTACAAATCCTCCAATTTGTAAAGCCTTCGTAAAAGTGAACCTTAAAAGCTTGCACTCACACTTAATAAAAGACAAGAATATATCTGTCTACTTACTGTCAAGTTCAATGCATTCTGACAGCTCAGACTCTGCAGCGTCTCCAACTGATGTTGAGCCATCAATGACATTCACAGCAACCACTTGAAACAAGAATGGAGCCTGGCTACAGTGGACCTCCATTTCCATTGTCAGCTCTGTTGTCTTGACCCAGTCATCGATGCTGTTGGCAAGGGTGGTGGTCAGTGATGACCTGACATGGATGACAGGCTTGGGAGTTGATGGTTCTATGTGGCTGTAGGATACCAAATAGTGGTCAATTGGGCCATTGGGATGGACAGGTGACTCCCAGCTCACTTTGACTTTGTTGGGATATAATAATGGTCGGACGTTCAAGTTTCCGGGCTGTTGAGGAACTGTCAAAGATACAACAAAATCGTATTTTTAGTACAGAAAAAGGCAACAGACAGCATACCCAAGTCTAAATGCCTTTTGGCCCTTGTAATTTAAAACATAGAAATGGTCCAATAAAAAAACTCTGTCACAAGGCCCACCTTTAATTCTAAAACAGAATTTATTAGACCACAAGAAAATTTAGGTCCTGCTTTTTGTCTGACCATTGATGACCTGGGTTTGTTATACTTATTCAATTGCAAAACATACGATGCAAAATTATGATGTTACATTATGTGCATGTATTTACTCTTCATTTTGTTTAAGGATGACTATCAATTCAGTTTGTTTAAATCTTAGCAATAGAGTAAGGAATATTGACAGAAACCTACCACCTATTTCTGTTTTCTGGTATACTTCATCAGAGGCAGCTCCACACTTGATGGTACAGGCTCTCACTTGAAGGGAATATTGGACATAGCCATACAGACCCTCCACCAGGTAACTCTGGACTCCCCCAGCATAGAATTCCTGCTGATCTGTGGAAGCATTGCTCCTCACTAGGACTGAGTAATTTCGGAGGATTCCATTTTTCTCCAGAGGGGGTGACCAGGTTAGTGCTATTGATGAAGCATTTGAACCTGTAACGCTTACATTCAGTGGCTGGCTTGGTGCTACAGAATATGGAATAAAAGAATTTAGGTGACAGAAAAGCAAGGCGAATAGAGAGAAACTAGTTACATGGATACAACAAAGACAATCACTTTATATAGGCAGCAGAATCGAAATTAAATCTGTGAAGTTCTACTTCTTCCCGAAATAAAAAAACAAACATAATTTCTTGGGTAATCTTGCAGGAGACCACTGAACTTATAAAAAAACAATAACAATTCAAATTTCGACTTCATGCAGAAATGCTAATTTGTAAAACAAAACTTGTGGCTCGGTAAGCATTTTAAAGTGGACTTTCTCAACATTGCAATTTCGTCAAATTAAATCATAGACCAAATTAAATATTCAGGAACAGTCTCTTTTTAATTCCGTATGACAGTGGAAATGTTTTACTCACTTCCTTCATATGTATGTCCTGAAGATGGACATCTGTTTGTTGGCCCTTCTCCAACACGAGTGAATGCAGAAATCCAGATGACATAGTGTGAGAAAGGATCCACACCAGTCAGCGTCACTGGCTTCTGAGTAGTCTTTGGGAATCTCGTAATTTGTCGCTTCACTGTCCCAAGAAAAGAAAAAAAAATGAAAAAATGCGTTCATCATCTGGAATCATTATCATATTTCACGTTGCAAAATTTTATTCAATATTTCTTTTGTTACAAGCATTTACAAAAAGCTGAATGAAATCATATCTTTCTGAAGTTTTATGGGTCTAACAATTCCTCTGGGCACTCGCAAAATGTAACAGCTTACAGCCTTACAGATAACCAAAACAATTACTTCAAATCTCTTGTAATCAAAATCTTGCAAGGCAAATACCTGCGTTTTTGGTGGTAAAAGTCCTTAGTCAGATTTGTTCGTTTTGTTTAAATCGGTTTCTGCTGTATAAACTTACCAAGACAGTCTGAGATGTTCAGCTGACACAATGGACGTGAAAGACTCTCTTCCGCTACACGACAACTGTATAGGTGGTGACCCTGTACTTGCCCATGCGCCTCCTCTTCAGATACATCTATCCAGTTCACCAAGAGGCCGTTCGGGTTGTTCGTGATTGGCTCAACAGTTACGTTTCTTGGTGATGCTTCAGGAACTGGGGGAAAGACACAATTAATATTTATTACATTATTCAACTGTTTTTCAAATGTCTTTAAATTATTTAATCAACAAATACAGGCAAAATTCCTCCATGGTTCTGATTTGTCAAGGTACACAATTGTGTTTTGTTGGAAACAATACAATCTGAACAGCCATGTATCTGATCGTTTGCATCTCAAGGCATACTTACTCCATATTTCTGTTGTAGCCCGTACCTCCTTAGACCAACCACTGACCCCTATCTCATTGGTGACAGAGACCTTGAAGCTGTAGAGGACGTAGCCTTCCAGACCATCGACTACGTAGGACAGGTTGGATGAAGGAACTTCTTTGGATTGCCTGATGTGAAAAATTATGTAGAAGGGAAAAATTAAGTGTATTACAAATATTTTTTTTCCTCTTTACAGCAAAATTTAAGTGATGTATACTTTATAGATATACCGGTAGGATAAATAAAGAATATACAAGGAATACTTCCCTGGTTTATTGTTATAGGACAGGTGGGATGAAGGAACTTGTCTGGATTACCTGATGTGAAAAGATGTTCAGTGTGTCCCAGAAAAAACGAAACCCGAAAACAAACGATTAAAGCGAGCAAACTATAAGATGTATGGAAACAATTCCTTACTTTTCATAGAGTGAAAGTAATGTATTTCAGATTATCTTTTGATTTAATTGATCTATACACGCTTCAAAGAACAACATTGCTTTAATAAAGCCAAATACATTTTTGCCATATTTTGGTAAAACTGTGAAAAACGTTTTATTTCTTCCCTCTTGCAAGCAAAACTTACGTGATATATACTTTTTAAATATCAGACATATATGATGTGAACAATGATTTTTTCCCCTGATTTATTGAATTAAGTACATGCAGATACTTCAAGGGATGACTTCTTTGTAATCTGTAGAGCACTTAAACAAAACCAAACTTGCAATACCATGAAACCATCCAACTTCTAATTGTAACTGGAAATGACTTGTATTTCTTAGCCATTCTAGTTTGAAGGATTTTTGAAAAAGAGACTTTGCTTTTCTTCTAAACAGTCTATCTTTCTCTCATAAGCTATTTTCTTTTAAAACTGACTTTGATTCTTGTATGCTCAATAAGATTGTGGAGTGATCTAGCAATAATTATCAAGGTTTAAAATGGTGGCAGCGGTGGGATATAACCCTACACCATTGAAATGACTTGCAAATAAAAGACTCCAACAAACTTTTCTCTGGGATTGACTCATATTTCTTTGTCATCCTGGTAAACAGAATTTTAAAGGACCTTGATTCCTGCTAACCAATAGAAAATCTTCACTAGCTATGTATTTCTTTAACCACATTCAATTCTGTTATGTTTGATTTTAGGAGGATTCAGCCATAAGTATTAAACTGTGTATTATTAATTAATTGTCTACTTCAATACAGGAAAATTGGATGTTAAACCATAACGTGACTTGCATATGAAGAAACCATAGTTGAATCTTGGACTAACTTGTAGTTATGTATATTAGAAAAAATAAATATGACTTTGATCTTGAAATTATATTATTTCTTAATATATGGTTTAACAGTTTTAGGGAATAATCAACATTGTTTTGGAAAGAACAGATTTTAATCTACCAAATAGGAGATAAATATTTAAGGAAGAATGAGTTGGTTAACAATTTGTTTGACATTTGTTTTGTATTGACTATTGAAGTAATCAATGAATGATGCACTATTAAACGAAAATTTATCACATTCTGTTAATGATTCTCTATAAGTAGGGATGAATCCCTAAAGAAAAGAGGCCTATAATCTCACCCTTGATCGTGACCTCTAGCCTGTATCCAGTGGACAGTGTAATGACTAATGTAACCCTGGACAGGTGTTGGTTTATCCCAGGTCACCATAACAGACTGGTGTGATAGTGTCTCTGCCTCAACAACCCTGGGTGGCAATGGATCTGTAGGAGTGAAAATAGAGCACCAATGCATAACGAAGAGATATCCTTAAGGAGTGTTTATATTAACAATTGGCCTAATTTTAATAGTTGGTATACAGAATCTGTACAATTCTTTTAACGATTGTTTCAATGATATAGCTATCTTTGCTGTGAAACCCCGTATACATCGATTTTTGATCTAAAGAAAGATTTATGCTAGCGTGCATTGGCAAACATTTTGAGTTTGGTGGATATTAGCTACAAAATATTCAGACTTTTAATGTGTAAACATGCCAATTTGTTAAAGATTTCTTAGGAAAAGATGAGCTCCTAGATTAAACAAAAAATGAAAATAGTGAGTACATAGCTGCTTGTGACGCACAACATCAACATTGCATAAATCTGTACTGGAGAGACTTGGACTTACTTGTTGTCATATCCTGGATCTCCTTGTTCAGAGAAGGTCCAGGCCCTTTGCTGTTGAATGCTGTAATGGTTACATCGTAGGAACAGAACCTCTTCAGTCCTGCAAAGTTGGGGTATCAGTATTCATTTAGCTTTGGTGCTTGTCAAAGGGCACAAACCAATCATTTTTCTAAGTGTTCCTTTTCTAAGGATATGGTTAGTGTAGCGTATAGACAACTGATCAATTGTTGCTGGGGAATTTTGTGTAAAAGCTGTTTTGCAGCTGGTGGGAGTTTTAGAAGGGGAGGCACACGGCCCCTCCCCATACACACACACCAATCTACAAATAAGAAAAATGGGCCACACTTTTATCCAGACTTGAAGTTTTCATTTAGTTTAAGATATTTTACACCAAAAAAGACGCAGAAACAGCTACTACACTTTCATACAGGCTTGAAGGCTTTTAGAAGTAATTATACTTCTGTCATGCTAAAACTTTTATTTTTCTTGAAAAAGTTTCCAGAACACGGTGCCCCCTGCAAAGAATTATGGATTCGTCAATGGCAATTACTAGTGAGCTCTCTTTTTACTGAATATAATCCCATGTGTATTCAGAAGATATAGATGATATGGTTGAGGTCAGGGCATTCGCTCCCCAAGAGTACTTGAATCCTAAGCTGAGCTTCCAATACAAAGTACATCAATTTGATGTTAGTTGAAATGAAACCGGCATGGCATAGCATTTTGAACTACATGTAAGATTTATTTTGCCTACAAAGATCTAAAAAGCTTATTTAACAGCACGTCATTGCTTCCCTGAATGAGCATGTAATTTGGAGAAATCTCTTGTGAAAATGGATTTATCGATAACACGGGTCATTGTAGTGATTTCATGTATACCTTCCGCGATGACTTGAGTACTGTTGACCGTTTCGTTGAAGGTTTGCTGATCTAAACAATGTGACTGAGGCATAACTGTGACAGAATAGCCAAGTATAGGACCTCTCTGTTCAGGCTCTGCCACCGTCTGAAACGAGGATAATAGCAAATATAAACTCATTTATCACTTCATCTCATCAAGATTGCCTCTCTCAACCCAGGTGTAGTCAACAGGTACCTGGTAGGGAGGAATTTCTTGAATGCTTAAAGTATCATACAGTCAGTGTTTAAAGTACCAAAAGAAAGGCACCTTGAGCATACATGTTATGTAACACTTATATTATATTTACTAAACTAGTTCGATTATTATCTCAAAAATATATACAAAAAGCGAAGAAAAAGAGCCAACACATTTAAAATATCAAGGGGATGTACAAGCACACATTATACATTTATTTTGATGACATCACTACGTTATCATGCATTTGTAATGCTTAAAGGCAGTTGATATAAAAAGAAATTGACAATGAGTTGGGCCGAACTGGGTTCGGTAGAGGTTAGATATTGTTCGGCTTCCCAGAACGTCTTACCTGCCATGAAATGGAGACATTTCTTTCGTCATCCCTTGTTCCGTTCAGGTCTAAGGTTTGTGGGTTCCTCACTCTTCCAGTAGGAACTATCAGAGATTCCATTGAAAGTCATTACAAATCATTATTTCAAAATCACAAGTCATCAGAATTATCAGTCCTCCTGTTCCGTACATAATGAGTATGAGATACCAGTGATTACAGATGAAAGAGGAAAGGGGACATAGCAAGCTATAAAGATATGAAATCTTAAGAAAAGAAGGGTTTTAAATGCATGGATAGGTATAGCTTAGCACTACTCAGTCACACAAAAAGACACATTCCGAACAAGGATTGACTGTTGGGGATATCATGGCATGATCCTATAAAGATAGTTGACCTTTTTGATTGGCCAAGAATTGGGATGGTGTCGGACCTTACATAATATACACATTCAAACTTAACACAATCATTTGATGCCTTTTTAAAATTAGATTTTCTTCCTTATGTGGCTGTTATTTCTTTCTGATTATATATATTATACTGTTTGGTCGCCCGTGAAGGTTTAGGCCGCCATCACGTTCAAGCTCTAGCTTAAATGGCGTTCTCCAGCATATTTGATTGATCTTCGTTTTGATATGATTAAATCTATTTTTACTTTTGTTAATGTTATATACGTACCTAGTTTGTATATTAATTGTTATTATGTTGAAAATAAAGAAATAATATGAAAGAAAAAAACACACAAGTAGATCATATGCCGCAATGAAAAAGAAGGCTTAAGATATAGAGGGGTGGGGAAAGAACTAGTGAGGGGTCTGGTGTGCGGACCAGCATCTGGCAGAACAAATGAGAGAAAGAGAGAGAGAGAGAGAGAGAGAGAGAGTGGTCTTTTGTTATAGGGTTATCTATACATTATGGATCCTCAGGTTACAGTTTTGGCTTTTAGTATAATCATCAAGCTTTTTAATTCATTATTTGCCACACAAATAATCTCCTTGTCCTAAATTGCATTTATCACGGGATATACCAAAGGTTTCGAGATTGTTAAACTGCAACCAGTTCCAGATTAATCTGTACCAGTATTAAATGGTTGCGATGGAGCTCATCAAGATTGGAACTGGGTAGTGTTGCAAGGCCAGAGTGTTGCACAAAGCAATCTATCCGTCAGATTGGTGCCCATTGGTTTGTGCCAAAATCGAAAATGTCGTAAAGGAGCGACCGTGCAGAAAGGAGTTAAAGGCAACAGAAGTGGTTAAGCCACTGACTCACATACATTCTGGTGGCAGTTTTTAGTGCGATTATTAATCTTTTTGCTGTTAAAGCCACCTTGCTATGGTTATCTCTTACCTGCCTCATCAGTTCTGCCCTCTACGGGGTCGGACCAGTCTCCCCAAGCATCGGTCTTGTGATATTCATACCGACTGGCCACTTCCACCAAATAGTTAGTGTAAGGCTCCAGGGGACTGATTGTACAGGACAATTTTGTGCAGCCCTCCTAGGGAGAATACGTTTGTATATCAAACAAAAGACTATGAGAAAGATTAATGATACACAAACACATTGGGTGACTGTGTTAGGCATCATCCAACTCCAAAGAGACGCACACAGTAATAAAAGGCAATTAAACGGATTAGAAGAGGTAAAGTTATTTACGGCTGCCTTGGATACATACAATTATAATGGATCATCATCTTTCATAACCATTTCAAGTTTCAAGTATAGTTTATTTCCACATGTGGTTCATAAAAAACAAATATAAATACACGTCCAGACATATACAAAATGCAAAGTAACACACAAACAATACTATCAAGAGGAAAAATGAACAGTAATAATAATCCTTTAGTCCACTCCAAAACAAATGTACACGAACACAGAACAACTAAATAGATATTCAAACAAAAACATATGGGGAAACCAGCAAAGGCCAGGGGCCTGTCGAGGCTGATCCCTAGTACAATAGGCATTTTCTATATTTCTATATAAACAACATATTAAAAAAACCACAACAATATCACATTCATAAAAGTGAAAACAGTACATAACAAAACAAAATCAAGTTGGCAAATGTATCGGGCAAAAAATTTAAATATTGTACCATTATAGATTTATCAATGTATATTGAAATGTATATACTTGTTTGTGTCATGAAGGGCCTCAACGAAAACCAGAATTTGTTTGCTGATTGGGCTACCCTTCTTTTTAAAGATGTGTTATAAATAAAAAAATAAAAAAATAAAATAAAATCAATTCTTTTCATGTAAAATTTTCAGTATAGATTTACGTTTGAATGTAGAAAATATGGGACTGTCCGTAATCTCTATTGGTATTAGATTCCAGCATTTTACGCTCGTGTATAATATTATTGTTTGTGAAAAACTATATTCATATGTTGGCAATCTCAAATATTTTGAATTTCTCGTACAATGGCTATGAATTGCACATTTTGAACTAAAATAATAGTTAAAAGTATTTGGTAAAATGCTCTTAACATAGGAGTACATCAAAGTTGCTACTTGCAAACTTCATCATCGTCATCGTTATCATCAACATGTTGAAGAACATACCGGCCCCAACCAGTTCTTAGGGTCATCCTGTGAGGCCCAACGAAGACGATATCTGAGCAGTTTATCAAACCCTTCTGCCCAATCTAACGGTAACTCCCAGGAGGCCTGGAGAACAGTCGAGCTCCTTGAAGTTAGAGTGAGCCTACTTGGAGGCAGAGGAATAGCTAAGAAGGAAGTAAATTAATTTTCTTAATTATATTAAAACAATATAATTACATTTATAATTACATTTTAGGTGAATGATAATCGTCACAAAGAAATGAATTGGCTTTATATACCATTCCAGACATGTAAGTGTTGAAATATCTTTTAAAGGTATTACAAAGTTTTGGTATGGGGTCATGAATTTGGTTCAAATTAACATATTGGAAGCATATGCGTTCCCTACAATATTCATTGATCGTTGTCGCGGTTGAAATCTAGTCTAAAGTTATGAAATTATAAATAATAATGTTGTATAGCTCCCTCTCAAGTTCAAGATATTAATTTAGCTATGAAACAATGTTTCTTGAATAAAATCGACCGATTAGCTATTCCCGTTTGGAAATTATATATCACAACTACATATTCTGAGATTTTCATGGTCGCAGCTACCATTGCACGGCCATAGGCGCTATTTGAAATTTATTAGAATTTACCGGGAGTACCGGTAAATTTTTATATTCAATTTTTCTCGAAAACAGAAGTGTTTTAGGGGCTAATTTTTTTAGCGCTTATAATACATCCACTGGGGCATCCAAATATATCAAAATTGTAAAGATTCACTATCCACCCAATTTTCAAAATTTCCCAAAACTTTGTATTACTTTTAACAATAATCTGTCTTACGTCTTATTTCCATGGAAAAACGGTTGGGAAAATTTATAAAAATGGTTGGGAGAATTTACTGTTAGAGGGTGTCGCACAGTGACGCCTTCAAAGAAAACCATAATATGTTTGTGGTTTTAGAATTGTTTGTACAATGGAAGGCATATAGTAGGTAACATTTCATACAAAAATTACGCATCCACATTTTTCATCAACCTTCAACAATGTTGCCGAGTCGCTATAACATATTCATGAACAATTGTACTGTCCATCACTCTTTGACACTCGATTTTATATCTGCTTCTCTGAAAACTCACTTTCTGTATCAGGATTAAATGATTGCATAACAGCGTTGTCTCCCAAGTCATTGGATGAGATAACACGAACACGTTGAAGTTGTCCTAAATTATAATCTTTAGTTATCAGGCACCTGTTCGCAGACCTGTAGTCCGGGCAATTTGTCCAACGTTTTCGTAATCTGGAAAAGGTATGACCAATTAACAAGATTTCAAGTCATTTAAACAGGGGTAATTTAAGATGGCATTACAATGTTAACAGATAAGATCATTTAAAGGCAGGGTATTTTTTACTGACATCACTTCAGATTGACATACTGCCATCTGCTGCCAACAACGTGTAGATGTGTCGACAGCCATTTCTCACAATGCATCACCAACTAATGACGCGCGCTTGCATGATGCTTGGGTACAGGAACTGGAAATCCCCCTATGAACGCTTTCAACGAAAGGTGGCGCGATTGCAAATACAATACACCAGTGGGATCAATGTTGATATTGCCTTGTTTGTTTTTCAACTGTGAAAATGTGAACTGACATATTTTTTTTCCTGTTTGATCTTGATTAAAAAAAAATAATTCTGCAATGAGGATGAATATAACTCTCAACAACAATAAAGGTTTAGATTTGTTTAAATCATTAAAAAAGTATAAGGGATTGGTAAAAAACATGGTTGATTAGTTCATTTTTCGTGAATTACCCTATAATAATATATTATGAAGATTTTGTTTCTATTCATTTTTTTACCCATTCATGCAGTGAAATGAACTATCAGGAATACGTGAGAGCAATTTCATATCAATAACCTAAAAAATTCATGCATAATTGAAAGATTGATAAAATAAGTCACTTTTGCACTAAAACTGTGAATATATGCATGATTTTGCTGTTTGAAGGACATCACCATAAATGACTTTTGCCACACTTTGGTTCCTCCGTGGCCCACTGTGCGGCGGTACCCTAGTTGCTTACTTTCAAGCAAGCACATGCATTCCTAACAGTCGGGTAAAACATACCAACCAACCAGCCAACCATTTGAAGAAAAGAAACAGGTGATCGAGCTGAGTATATTATAAATGTGTATAAAAACACACACACACACACACATACATACAAACAATAGACATAGACACACACACCCGAACTTGTGATTGGGTAAAACAAATAAGAAAACATATTACTTAGTAGCATGGGTGTCGATCCCGGGGGGGGGGGGGGGGGTGGGGGGGATGGGGGGGGGGGATATATCCCCCAGATATATTTCAGGTGGGGGGGGGGGGGATGGCCTGTACAATCATCCCCCCCAATAATTCACCCTAAAAAAATATTAAAAAATTAAGAGAAAAATTAATGAGAGCCCGATGAGAGTAGTTAATTTAATGGTTATTACTCGCAAGATGATCATCAATATACACATTTTGCTATCTCATTTCCATAATACATACATATATACGAAGTAAATGAGACAACCGTATATGAGACAAGAATAAATTGAATTCTCGCTCATACGGCTTCATCAGGAATTGATGAATTTATTCAATTTGTTCAATAAACAGCATCATAGAAATGCAGTGCGCCAAATGCAAAGACGCAACGTTAAAAAACAACGAGCTAAATGTTAAGCGCGAAGCTCAAACGTAGCAATCTGCAATGCACATCAGACAATCCTGGACAGTGTCAACATAGATGAACTCTGTGACGAATTCGTAATGAGATCGGAGACAAGGAGGAAGATTTCCGGACTTATAAGATAGTTCACTGGTTGTTAGGTTGTTTCCGTTCACCCTTTTTAAAGTTCACGTCATTGTATCTTTATTTGTGTTTTTTTTTCCACTCATTTTATTTCCTGATATTTCCTGAAACATTTTTCATTTTTGGAGAAAGATTATTATGTCACAACTTATTTTTAGTTTCTTTGAAAAGCTGATGTAGGCCTTTGTCACTGGCCTATTGGCGGGGGAGAGGGGGGGGGGGGGGGGGGGGGCTTGGGGCCCCCTAAATAAAATCCAATCATGACTTATTTTCAATTTTCATTTATAAATGTTCGTGATATCACATGATTTTCAACAAAATTCGGGTTTCTCCATTTCTGTTGCAAACTGACACATTCCCAAATAGCCAAGAAAAGCATATATTTTGTATAGTCACTAATGGGCCTAATTAGTGGCCGTTAACACTAACAGTAGTAAACAATTCCTTTCCAGAAGCTTTTGGGACAAGCACTGCCGGGAGATAACATGCTACCCGCCACTCGGGTTGTGAATGCAAAGATTTGCGAACGAACGTTCCATACGGACATCATGTGGGGAAACTGAATTCAGACAAGGATTAAAATAGAAAACAGTACAACGAATCGTCTTCTTTCTCTAATAATTTAGTGAAACGGCAAAGCTTCCGCGCTTTGCGCGGGCGGGGGGGGGGGGGGGGGGGTGGGCAACTGACTTCAGACTAGGATTAAGAGTTATAATTAAATGAAACGTCAAAGTAAACGACACAACGAATCGTCTTCTTTTTTTAATAATTTAATGAAACGTGAAAGCTTATATACGCGCTATGCGCGGGATGGGCGAAAATGAATTCAGACGTGGATTAAGAGTAATAATTAAATTAAACGGCAAAGCTTCCGCGCTTCGCGCAGGAGGGGAAAACAGAATTCAGACAAGGACACGATACAACGAATCGTCTTCCTTCTCTAATAATTTAATGAAACGGGAAAGCTTTCACGCTTAGCGCTGGATGGGCGAAAATGAATACAGACAAGGATTAAGAGTAATAATTTATTGAAACGTCAAAGCTTCCGCGCTTCGCGCGGGCGGGCGGGAGGGAATTGCGCTCAGATAAGGTCACGATACAACGAAACGTCTTCTTTCTCTAACAATTTAATGAAACGTCAAAGCTTCCGCGCTACGCGCGGAGAAAGAGGAACTTTATTTAACTATTAAGTATTAAGAGTCGAGAATGGTACATCGAATCATCTTCTTTCTTTAATAATCTAATGAAACGTCAGAGCTTCCGCGCTACGCGCGGAGGAAGGGGAACTTGATTCAAACAAGGATTAAGAGTCGAGAACGGTCCAACGAATCGTCTTCTTTCTCTTATAATTTAATGAAACGTCAAAGCTTCCGCGCTTCGCGCGTTCTGTAAGTGATTCGCACGCTTCACGTGCTCACTACCGCCCCCTAAAATGAAATCCTGTCTACGCGCTTGGGGAGGAGGTGCAACCTGCCACAAGCTTCTACCTCTTGGTTGCTTTGATCCATTGCCGTAAATATTTTGGCACCTATCATCCCCCCAACCACGGATACAAATCGACACCCCTGCTTAGTAGACTATATAACGTCTAGAAAAATATGGGGAAGAATGGAGAAGCAAAACGGTGATTATGTTTCGCTATTGTAATGAAAACAAATGGCATCTAAGGTGAATCTAACTTGGAAATATCGCTTACCGAAATTGAAATGTATGGGACTCATTGACGATGTGTGTAGGTACAGGATCCCACTCGCAGTAATATTCGATGACATTATGACTGGCGCAGGTTAGGGACAATGCAGCCCGTGGCTTATCTAAAGTAACAAATAAAATTGTGCAAGTATAAATCAGGCAAATTTCTTAATACACCGGGCAAAACATATTTGTAACATAATGATCATTATTGTTTAAAGTAGGACTGTAAACACTACTATTAATATTAGTTATTTGGCACAGTACAGTAAATTGCTTATTATAAATAAAAAATAATGAAATACATTTGGTATAACCAAGGATTTTTAAGAGCTGGATACCGAACTGGCAAACAATTATTCCAAGCAGCTGCCGTTTGCTACGGTTGCACAATATAATCTGCTGGTGTGCTGTTGACTTTGACGTCCCAGTTGCAAAGCCGCCAATATTATTGGAAAGCTTGAGTAAAGATTTTTTTTCACTAAGAAATATCCTTAATATTGTGTCAAGAATTTTTTTTTTTTTTTTTTTTTTTTACAGTCCTATAACCTGCAATTTGACACTTTTCCGATTACTTCAGGCTCACGAAAATAAAAAGTGAATTTGTTCATGAACAGCTCTTTATGATGTTATATGTTAGATAAGTGCCCACATATGCCCAGTCGAGTAATTTTGATTAATAGTTCAGGAAATTTTGCTTCATTTCCTTTCGCTTGCCTCCTGTAAAGGTAAGCACTGTATACTGCTCGTATTATCAGACGAGTGGTATAGCGAAAAGTATTTATCATTACAAAAGCATATTTCCCTTTCAAAGTGGCCCGTTAGTTTGCAGATGGGAAGGAATCCTTTGTGTACGTATCTGCAAGGAAGGTCCAGTTAAGCACATGCCTGACATATTTTTTCCTGGCGGCATCGAAGATGGAACAAAGGGAATAAGCTAAATATGACTCCATCTGTTAAAAATCGTTGGTTTAACAAGGGGAGTCTAATCAGCTTCAATGCTGTTCTTCCTTTAAAGCCCCTTTCACACCGGGCCATGCGTAGATTCAGCCGAGGATGCAGGTTCGAAACTGAGTCACGTCTTTCGGATGGTGACGTTTAAAGGTCGGTCCCGTAAATAATCATATCTGAATGATACACGTCTGTGAAAAACAAATACACACACGCCATGCGTAGAGTTGCGTAGTGTTGCGTACCGACTACGTCAAACGTACGCTGCCCTACGTAACTATACGCTAAGGGACGCAAAGGGGTACGCGAGACGGACGCAAACAATTTTTAATTTTTGGCGTACTTTCGGCGCAGACACTAAACGCAGGAAGTACGCATTTTGTACGCAAGTCTACGCAACACTACGCAATACTACGCTACCCTACGCCAGTCCCTCGAAGCAGTAAAAGCTTGCACAAGCAACGGTACGCAACCGTAAGCAAACCTGTACGCCAGGCCTACATATACGTCCGCAGCCCTACGCTTATTATACGCAATCGTACGCGTAGGTACGACAATTGCATACGACGTAGGTACGCGGTGCCTATACACATGGTACGTAACCATACGCCATCGTACGCCAGCTTACCCATAACCTACGCAGGGACTACACCGAAGCAACTTTTTTTTTCATGAATACGCAGCCTAATTTCGGCGTAGTCGGTACGCCAGTAAGCAACTCTATGCAGATCCGGTGTGAAAGGGGCTTTAGGGTCCTTCAATTATATCGTTACCCAGAAATTGCCAGGTACCTATTTACACCTTGGTGGTGAAGTATAAAATGAGGATTAACATCTTGCCAAAGGACGTTAGTGCCGGGCAGGGATTCGAACCCTCAAACCTTGAATTGAGAGTCAAATGAATAAACTGGCAACAAGGAAATACTTTCTGATGCTGCTACTTCTATTATGTAAAATTAAATAGCTAAAGCTGGGAGAATGTTCATATAGAATAGTTTAAAACTGGGTGAAAAGAAATCTGAGAGAGCCCATGCGTATGGGGGGGGGGGGGGCGTGCGATGTTTTTAATGCTGAAAATGTGTTTCATACTCACATCCGACTTGGACCACAGAACTCCTATATTCATCGACATCAGAGTCTTGGAGGAAGGCACAGTGGTAGGTAGCCGAGTCTGCCAAGCTTGCATTCACAATGGAAATACTGGATGTCTGTAAACCAGGCATACAAATGGGAGAGAATGGGACACGAACAAGACAATAAACGCAAATTAATAAAGAAATTAAAATATAGGAAAAAATGGCTGTGGATGATTTTGAAAAGGAACGACAAAGGAAAATAGGAAGGCTGAAGACCAGTAGAATGGGGGAAAATGAAGAAAGAAGAGGATATGAAACTGAAAGGCAAAAAGGTCAGCTACAGGCCAACAAAATATATGTTTTTTAACAGACAAAAGGGTGGATAAATTGTGAGGAAATCTAATTCAATGAAAGTAGCAATACTAACATCGAGAACATGAGAGATATAGAGAGAGACAGGGAGGAAATAAGAGAAAGAAGAAAGAGAGAGAGAGAGAGAGAGTGAGGAAGCGATCCGAGGGATCCAAAAGGCTAAGAAAAGACGATAAAAGAAATAAAAAAAAGAATTGAAGGGAGTCGGAGCAAAAGAGAGAAAGATAGAAAAAGAGAAAAAACGAAAGAGAAAGAGAGAACGAGAAACATTAGAGATAGAGGGTGAGTGAAAGTGAGTGATAGAGATCGAGAGAGAAAGAGAAAAGGAGAGAAAGCAAACCTGGTTTATAGCTATTATAAGGGGGAATATTTTCTTTTCAGACTTGAAGTCTGACAAACATTGTATACCTACCGTGTCATTAAATATATGATAATCTTCAACAGGAATAATGGTTTGGTCTTTGTACCACACGATGTCATTCGATGTCGGCCTCTCTCTCTCAGCTCTACTAACATTTCTCAGGACACATGTGATGTTCAGGTCTGCCCCAACTTCAATGATATCACTCTCAGGGGAAATATCCGCTATAAAGAGAAAACTAAATTATGGCAAGCCCTTTCATGACAATAATTACACATTTTGTGTTTTGGCTAATAAATCTTGATTCCGAGCATTACAAAATAATATCCCAGCGGCATGAGAAGAGAGTGCAAAATAAAATCTCACACACTGCCTCCATTTCTAGTTGGATGACTATATATATTGTGTTTGGTGCCAACAATATTAAAAAGGAAAACAAGCCTTTAAATCCTTAAATTTGCAACACATTGTGAGGTTCAAAATCATCATTTTCGATGACAAATGTTAATTTTTGAACTTTTCGACAAAGTTATCATCCATGTTTATTGTTTTCTGAGACATTCACTTTTATTAGAACAATGTAGCAATAAGAGAAAATAATTTTGTTGCTGATTTGAAAAACGAACATATGATAATTCTACCCACTCCCGATCCCCATTGCACGGCCAATTGCAACAACCGTTTCCCTTTAATCAGGGTCAACTTGGAAAAAGTGAAAGTATTTTTGAAGTAGATAATACCTAGTCAATTAAATCAGATATGGCCACTGTATGAAAGGTTAACAATTATCCAGCATTTCCTTTCAGGAAGGAGTTGATTTCCAGTACAAAATTAAACTAATTTTTAATAAATATATTTTCGTAAGAAAAATAGCATTAAAGTTAGGAATCGATCTTATGAAGTGGAAAAATAGTTTATACATGAAATTTACAACACGAATTAAATTTTCCTCATACATCTGGGTGAAAATGATTGGATAGTAACATAACTGAAATTTACGAGTTGCCATCGTCAAAGATAACAGTTTATCATACTATTAATGACTAATATTAATTGATGATAATGACAGATGACGAGGATTATTCACTTATATAAAATATGCTTGAACAAATAATGCAAATAATAACGTTTAATACTGGATTTATTATTTATTTGGGGTTAATTTTCCTATGAAGAATAGCACCAAATAAAGCCATACTAATGCTTTTCGTCTTGCACTCATCGTGGTACATTGCAAGAATGAACATCAGACAACTTAAAGGGAACCACAACCTTCATACTAAGTTACTTTTATTGTAAAGTTTAAGATATTTGAATAAAATCTGTGAAAATTTGAAAAAAAAATCGGGCAAGGAATATGGAAGTTAAAGCTTTTTGAAATGACTAGTCACTACAGCGCGATATTTAATTTGATGACATCATTTTGTGGACAACTCTCCATGCCTTTTGTACATCAAATTTCACATTTCTTTCGTTTTCTTCGTATTTATTTGTGTTCTTGATCCGACTTCATAACATGTGAAGTAGAATATCATTTTGCATTCTATACCTTGCTTTCAGGGGAGTAGATTATCTCAATCACAAGAAAGAAGGAAAAACATGAAATTTGATGTAAAAAGGGCATGGAGAGTTGTCCACAAATGATGTCATCAAATTGAATATCGCCCTCTAGTGACTAGTCATTTCAAAAAGCTTTAACTTCCTTATTCCTTGCCCGTTTTTTTCTTCAAATTTTCACTGATTTTATTCAAATATCTTAAACTTTATAATGAAAGTAACTTAGTATGAAGGTTTTGGTTCCCTTTAAAGTTTCCAATGGAGACTGGTCAAAAGTTTTCTTTTTCTTTACACTGTAGAAATTGTCATTATCCAAGAGCCTTTTTACATCAAAACGAACAATAAATTGGATGTAAATTCATTGAGCACATACAGGTGGGCCCGAAAGTTTACATACACCTGAAGGAAAAACATTTTACTCACAGTTTCACAACTGCACCCATTCCTATCAGGAGTCACACATTTATACACATTTAAATTTGTCAGAGTGATTATAACTGATATGTATACATGTAGTATATACATTAAACAAAGCACAAACTTGTCTATCTTCCTGCAGTGAAAAGTTGGCAGGGAATGAGTGAAATTTTGATGATATTGCTTTTCTACTAGGTGTACGTAAACTTTCGGAGGGACCACCGTGTTATTTTCTTTCATGTCGTGACGATTCCGACTATCAAATAGTTTAATACTGAATTGAAGTGATTGCTGCTGAAAATTCAAATAGGACTGACCAAACTTTCATTAAAGGTCAGGTTGTAATAATCCTAGTAATAATCCTAATAATGAGCCAATTAATTATGTTGATTCTGAATTAGGTATAATATGTTAGATGCTGCTTCAAAGTATCAGCTTGCATGGTGACGTAGATATATATATACAGAAGGCTTGCGGTTGCATCATGTGAGGACTCTTGGTATTCTTTCTTTCTTGAGTGTGTGTAGTCCTGAAAAGGACTGTTGGTGTAGTCTTGAAAAAGACTGTTGGTAAGCTTTCTTAGCTGGAGAACTATAGCGCAGGTTGGAGAGGAGCCCTAGCACCCATCCTCTCCAACCGGCGCTATAGATCTCCTTAGAACTATAAGCTAAGAAAGATAGATAACCAACAGTCTTTTTCAAGACTACACCAACAGTCCTTTTCTGGACTCCCCAATCCTCCCCCTCCCTCACATGGTGCAACCGCAGGCCTTCTGTATAGGTATATGTGGTTTCATTTCATCAGGTATCGTTGTGGGGAAATTCCCTCCAGGTCATCCTACACTTTAAAGTGTAAAGTTTTATGATAGGTGCTTCCTATTTAAAAGGAAGTCTTGCACTGAAGTCCAGAAATAGTGTGTTTATTCAAGAATCTGATTTTGTTTATTCAAGTATCATTGACTCTTATTACCCCACACCTTCATATATTTTCCTTTTCAAAGTTAACAGGTTACATACGAAAATGAAATAATACATTTTAGGTATTAAAGTCATTCTCATACCCTTTTCTTTCACGTGAAAATCAACACTTCTACAATATTCATAATGTCATATTATGTTGAAAGTAATTGGCGTAGTTTTATTGATTTTAATACAAAAAGAATTTATATTTCATATTCATCAATCTGGCAAAACTGGGACTACAAGTAGCTTAAAGTAGGTCTATTGGGGAATTTTAAAGAAAAAATATTGAATGTTAAAAACTTCTGAAATCAAAATAAATAAAACACTTTAAACAATTTTTACTCACTCGATAAGCTTTTACCAACTCGAATGGTTGAAAAATAGCTTTCTTTCCTTAATTTCGACCTTAATCAAATCCAATTTTACAATAACTCTATTTTTGTTCTTAGAAAACATTCCATTAGTCTAAAAAGTATTCAAATACTATTACACTGTCGCTCATATAGTTGGAATATTTTAGTTTTACCCCAATTTATGAAATAAAAAAAATAAAAAAATAAAAAAATAGATCTAGATAATAGTATACATTCTCAGATTCTATTGAATAATATTTTGACAATGTGTGTTTTGCGTGACTGCTAAAGCATGTGTATGCTACTATGCTTATCAACTAGGGGACCTACGCCCTTAAGTCATAAATGACAGTAATGAGGATTAATGCCCCACAAAAGGGCACTAATATAGCACATCGACACGGTTTTGATCCCGGGGCCTCACAGTTACGAGGCCATTGCTTTGTCCCGGAACCATGACTGTACGCAGCGGGGGCTAGGGTAGGGGGCAGTTTCTATAAATTAAAAAAACAACAGAAAATGCAGTAAATTTTCAATAATTTATTGCATTTTACCCCGGTCCCCGACATAAAAAAAATCCTCTGGACGGCCATGAATTATGGCTCAAGTAACATACACATGCTTTAGCAGTCACGCAAAACACATATTGGCAAATTATTATTCCACAAAATTTGAGAATGTATACTATTATCTAGATCTATTATTTTTTAATTATTTTTAAAATAATTCCATAAATTGGGGTAAAACAAAAATATTCCAACTATATGAGCGACAGTGTATTTATTTCTTGAAACTTCATGAAGCGGTCAAACATTGATGAATGTATCAAACCCCTGTCCGACGAAATATTTAATAGTAGGGCGTGTCATTTGCCCATTTGTTAAAGCGATGGGCTACCCTATTCATACACGTAAATTGCAATGATTTGATATGTACATGGTTATATTTTTCTTTGTTGTTTTATTTTAAAATCTTTATCTTGTTCTATACGGACACTCTGAAGAACAATCTCCAGCTGAAGTGTGTAACCGTAGTGAGAAAAAAAAATCTTCAGAGAAAATGAACAAAATATGATTTTAAGTGCAAGGCAAATGGGAGAGGGAACTGAATGATACATCACAGAGTTATAAATTTGTTTTAAAACTCATACCTTCCTTCATTTTATTGGGATTTTGTTCACACTTTCCATTACAACCAACACAATATCAGGGCGATTTCACCTTTTAGTAAGTAATTCTTATCTATTTTTTGATAGTAATAAGCGGTGTGTATTTCATTATATTAATACAGTTCTAGTACACCATTGCCGGTACTGTGCCATTTGTGTAAGTGACTATAATTTATTCTATTTTGGGTTTATTTCCTGAAACTATATATTGTAAGCTTTCCAATGATATTGTTTGATAACGCGGAACAAACATGAATATCACGTTTTACTAAGATCAATATAGTACTATAAATCTTTTCAGAAAAAAAATCACAATTTCTCTACTCTTTTGTGAGATTTGCAAATTAATGATGGTTTTTTATTTATTGAGGCATACTTTTACATCAAAACAAATCGAGTTATCTAATACCCATTCTAGGTAATTAAACACGTAGTTGAATAAACTTTGGAGGTGTTAAATTTGTTAAAGCCTGTATCATAAAGAGTTGCGACTGATTCTAATAAACCGCAACTCTTTATAAGACAGGGCCCTATAGCTCTGACTAAAAATCCGACCGGGGATCTTAAATGACGTCTAACAAAATAAAAGATTAAACCTCAGAATATTTTCCTTTGTTACATCCGATTTTAACAGTGCCTATATCCGGGGTCGGGTTTAAATCTTAGTATAATATGGGAGATAAAGTTATCATAAACAAACATACAAAGGAAATACATTTTGAAAATAACTTACCTTGGATCCCAAACACTGGTTGCCATGGCACAGAGGTCAAGAGGAGGAAGATCATTTGAAGATACGCCCACAATCGAGGAAGATGGTGCACGGTGGTACATGGAGATGGTTTCCATGTTAGTACAAGGAGCCCTAAAAGAAATCAACTTATGCCTGACTGGCATAGGTCAATGCGCGATGCCAGTAACAAGAGAAGCTCCCCTCACAACCACCAGTTGTTCAGCATGCCTAGCGTCACTGAGTGACAATCCCTCTTCTCTGATTGGTCAAAGCTCCATCTACAGGGGGCATCTTGGCGTCTGATTGGTCAGTGGGCAGTCCGGCTTGTAAATGAAGTTGGAGTTTTTCCCCCTTAACAATGCAGCAGAGTAAAGCACCGAGTGTCACCGGGAGAAAAAAAAATTGTTTGTGTGTACAATTTTGCTTGGTCTGTAAACTGCTATTCCATTTCTACTTTTTAATAAACAAATTAAATACAACAAATCTTTTTGTGTTTAAAATACAAGTTGAGAAATCAGTCTAATATTCTATGACATAGAACCCCTTTGAAATTACTCCCAAATTAAATTTAAATTATTGTTATTAAAAATCAACTTGAAGTATCTCTCATTAAAAATTGATCACTTTTCACAAAACTTGGATAAGAAGTGTCAATCTTGAGGGAATGTTTTAACCTGGTTTTATTAACGTTTTCAATTGGACACTCATTCCAATATCTTTTCTTTTAAAAAGCAATTCATTATAATCTGGAGGAAGTGTTTAATTCACTGTGTATTCAGATTTTGCAAACTACTTCTATTCTGAAAATTCAGAATCATAAAAAACAAATGTATCAAATTTCTTTGATATTGATTCTTGAAAATTATGATTTTTTTATTTGGAAAGAAGAGTTTAGATTTCTAAACATACAGTTACAGCCTTTTATATATCCTCAGTAAATTCTGGGAATGAAACTGTTATATGAAAATGAAATTAATTAGAATTCTAAACAACTGAAAGTAGTTTTCATTAACAATTAATTACATTTCAAAAGCCATTTGTGATTATATAATTTCGAGACATTCCAGTGAAATCGGTTGCATGTCTCTACAATTCCTGTTAACATGAGGTTTTATTAAAAACAGAAACTTTAGCGGCCAAATGTAAAAATCCCTTTTTTTAGTTTCTGACAAGCTACCACTCTTACTCATTATCCGATTTTTCTTTAATCTGCCTTTATTTCGGTCTGTATTTATTTACAACGTTCGTGAGGGCAGGCTCGGTGCATATATCCTATCGAATTTGGATTTATACTGGTATTGTGAAATGTAATGTAAAATATGAATATTTCTACTTGGAAATTGAAAATCGTGTTTCTGGATTTCCATAATTCTTCAAATTCAAAAAGGTTTTTGATCAAACAGAAGGCCTACACATTACATAATTTTTTTTTAGGTTGAAGATATTTTTTGAAAATTCAAATAAATTAGTGAGGATTTGCACAATTAGAGGTAAGGTGTCGTGGCTTAGTGGATGTGTAACCGGACTGTGGATCACATAGTTTGCGGTTCGAGTCCCGCCGCGGCACTAATGTCCTTTGGCAAGACATTACTCAACGTTTGCCACTCTCCACCCATGTGTTAAACGGGTCACGGTGATTGTCACCTCTCCCAAGAACTCAAGTTTCTCTTTAAGTGCAATAAATTACAGTTGTTAGTATTCTTATCATTGTTTTAGAACCAAAATCAGTAAGATGATGTTTAATTAGATTTCCATGTGTAAATAAAATTGCCATTCTTTCAAAAAAGCCGGATCATCGTAGGAGGATCGTATTATGTGCGCTGGGCTTAAATTGATTATAGTAATTCATCATTTTGGACAGGCTACCAGGAAAATATTTGTCCTGGTAATAGTATATACTTCGCCTCGTAGTACCAATCAAACCAAAATAGAAATAATATTTTGTTACATAGTCTAAAATGCCAAATAAGATCCTGCTTATTAAGTTACCTGGAATATATTACAGCGAAGTCCAAACTGTTACTTATTTGCTTTTAATAAAAAAAATTAAAAAAGGAGAGAAACATAGTAGTGAAAGTGTTAGTAATATCCGATTAAAAAATAGAAATGTTATGAATTTTTGAAATTAACAGCAGTGAAACACAAATTTTCAACACTGTGACGTATCTTGCGAGCCCCCCCCCCCCCCAATTTGCTGTGTATGAAAACATATCTGCAATAAATATTTAGGGTGAATCAATGATTGAACATGTTCTAGGGAAAATATAAGTTTTCGATTTAGTTTGTTTAGTACACGGCAATGGGATGGGACTTTGCACC